>JANCMA020489454.1:0-10565 GCA_024336925.2 Zoanthus solanderi | reverse complement strand
GTTCGGGATTCACGCACGAGTTGGTGATGTATGTGAAAGCGAACGAGTGAGATTTCTGATATAAAGGAACGGCTGCGATACTTCCCGTACAAAAGATAGTGATTAAAAGTAGATAGGAGACATTCGTATAATAATTTTTTTTTAACATTTTCATTTCAGCTACGAGACATACGAGTGAAGAACCTTTTTTTAACACTTGCATTTCCACCTCAGATTGTTTTTAATTTGTTCTTATTTTTCAGGCGATTTGATCCTTGCTGTTCTTATTAAGTTTGTTTTTAATAAAAATGATTGTATGCAAAAATAAAAATTGAGTTTTTAGATTAGTAGGTCGTATGCACTCGTATACAACCCGTATATCAGTCGTATGTCTTGAACGTAACTCATATGCTTCTATCTCATATTTTACTCGTATGTAACTCGTATGTTACTCGTATGTTACTCGTATGTAACTCGCATCAACTCTTAATTTATTCATGTTACTCACGTGTTACTCGTACTTCACTCTTATGTAACCCTTATTTTACTCATATGTTACTTGTATCGTATGTTACTCGTATGTCAGTCGTGTGTTTTGTATGTAGTCGTCTGTACCAGTATGTTACTCGTACATTATTCTATATTTCTGTTCAATTTAGGTAGCTACAACACACATTGCTACCATATTTTACAAGAAAATGGAACTGATATATATTTAAAAACAGGACCGGTCTCACTGTTAAATTCTACTTTTGACGTCACATACCACAAAATATTATGGTAGTTACCAGCCACCCATCGTTCTGTCAAGGTGAATCCATGCTATTAGCATTAAAAGGATAAAAAATTTTATACATACAAAAAACCCACAACTGATATATACACTTTAAACCAGGAAACGCATAAGTTAACTCATGTCTCAGCAGAATATTTAATCAAAAAGGCTTAGTTTGCTTAGGCAAAGACACTGTTAGAGTTAATTTGATACATTTCATTAATGTCATAATAAAGAGCGATGTAAGAGCGAATGAAAAACCAAACGGATCTGAATTTAAATACTAATGTGTTATTATATTAGTATTATATATTAATTTGTTATTATAACACTGATATAAAGGATAAATAAAATTCTTACCATCACACGTGACACCGTCTCCTGAATACCCCGTTCGACAAGTACAGTAAAAGGAACCGTTGGTGTTTGTACAATTTGCGTTTGTGTGACAGTTGTGAACACCAACCGCACACTCGTTCACGTCTAAAAAAAAAACAAAAAGATGCATTTTTACAGCTTATTTATTAACTTAACCGGAGCAAATATTTAACATAATTGTTACAATATAATATTCTTTAAAGAAGTTAATAACAATAATTAAAATAACCATTTCAGCTATTATTTGGGTCAGGAGCTTTAACAAGTCGTATACAATAGCAGATTTACGCAACGTTTACGCTATAAAACTCTGATATACGTACATTACCTGTCACTTGCCTCAGTGTCGTAGATCCTAATTTTGAAACAGAAACCTTTCCTTTCGAAATCTTTCAAAACGAAATATAGCAATAAAAATATATGAAACCATTTCGACAGAACTTCCGTCATTATTGACTGTAAAATAAAAAAATAAACAGTTTTTGCATAACTAACAAAAATTTCTTTGACAAAGATCCTCTTCATTTAGGTTAATGCTGTTTTTTTTTTAATTTTTTTAATTTTTTACCTTTGTCTCGTTTAACAGGTCAAACAGTATGTAAAGACAAAATCACTGGTTGCAAAAGCCAAAAAGTCAGAGCGGTCAAATGTGCTATGAGAACATTCATCGCAAATCTTAATGATGAATTTCTACCTAAGGAGCTTTGTTGCAAGGAAACTTTCTGCATATAAACATACCTCATTGCCACGCTTACGAATGGCAATGACAATTTGATCTTTGAAAACAACTTTAAGAGATTACAACTGAATGTTTCATCACCGTATCCCTGGTGTGGGGGGCTGAGAGGAGAATCACACTTGCCCAAGGTGTGGCCTCAGACTCTGGAGGGAAGGAATCGTCTGACTTTTCCTTTCATGAACTGAGCAAGTGCTGCAGTCATGCCATACCCACATTTTAGATCTACAAATAGGATTATGATCTCCAGTATCATCACTTTGCAGATATGTAAACGACAAATTCGAGCCCCTTTCTGTTCGTAATTCTATAAAATCTAATATTTATCGCAATTTTTTTACGTAAAAATAAATAATTAAAATAAAAAAATACTTCGTGATTACTCTTCGAAAAGGGCTTTTCATTTTCGTGTCAAAATGTGAGTTTAAGTAATAAAACTTGCCACCTCATAAAATTAAGAGCGCTTAAACATTCGTTTCTAAGGAAAAGCAAAATAAAATAATGAATAACCGTAAATGAAATACCAGTTTAATCTTAAATGAAATAAAATGACCAACGCTGAATGAAATAAACAATTGTTTCCCATAACTTTAATACTGCAAAGTGAACTTGAAGTTTGGTTGATAAAATCTAGGTCAAAGACGGTTTTCTCAAAAACAAAACAACTTCATAAATCATGTGAATTGCAGGAAACGTTAATAGTTGTGATAGCAGGTTAATCAGCTGACAATCTCTGGGGCGCATTCATCAATATCTAAATTATTTGATAGTTAACATTTACAGATGTGGAGGTGAATAGCGTTAAATAGTTCCGAGGGACAAATTAAGCTGCGACTAAATATCCACCACTTTCACCGACACTTGGGTGAATAAATAAAATAAAGAAAGGAAATTATATAATACCCCTAAGTTTTGATTGAAAGATGGTTAGAGATTCGACCTTTCGAAAGCTCTCAAAGTCTAATTTGTTTAATTCTTCGATACAATAACAAAAAACACTGTTACTTTCCCCAATTTGTATTTACACGGGGTAGGCGAAAATGTTCTTTTGTACGTGTATTATGGTTATGTATTGACTTGTTCTTAATCAGATTAGATGACAGATTACAGGTAATTTCATTATTTAAACATTTATATATATAGTTACTGAGCGATGAAATTTTCGCCAGAAGACAATAACTTAAAACCTAAAACATTTCGAATTTCAGATCTGAACTTCTTATAGGGCTATCTAAAATAATTTTGGCAACTGTATTTTGTAGAGTTTAGTTAGTTAAACCCTTCACTCCAGGCTGGGGCAAAGGTCGCTGAAGAGGGAACGCCACTTCATCCTGTCCTGGGCTACCGCTTTCAGTTGTCCCCACGAATAACCCGCCTGCTGTGCTTCTTGGACAGTTAATCTCCTTCATGTTGTTCTGGGCCTGCCTCGCTTCCTCTTCCCTTCCAGAGTGGGTTCCAGAGTTTGGAGATATTTTTATTTATTAAAAGTCTTTTATGTATCGTGCATGTTCAATGCAGTTTCAGATTTAATATTAAAAAGATTTGAAACGATTTTATATAGCGTTTTGTTTACAAATAGACGCAAAATTATATGATCGAGTTTGACCAATCACGCGCGCGGATCTTTGACAGTGGGCGAAGGTTCCATATTATTAACACTTATTCATCACCATATTGGACAACACTTAAATGTTTATTTTTCTACTGCTGTAACATCGACTTTCTAGAACTGACCGTTACATAAAATTCCATCTCCCGAGTAGCCAGTCCGACATGTACAAAAGAAAGTGCCATTAGTGTTGGTACAGTTTGCATCGTCATGGCAGCTGTGAGCCAAATGCTTATAATCAGCTGATATTAGCCCTGGGGTGCATTCATCAATATCTAAAAAGAATAGAGAAAGGAAAAACAACATACAAATTGAAAAGTCCGTAAAGAATTTATTCTGCCCGAACGTCAGCATCCTTGAACTCTCGAATATACAAGGAAGGGGTGGGGATCAAATGGACCCACCTTGGTTTTTTACGATATTTTCTACAGTGTTTTAGCGTTGTCCAAAACTTTCAATAGCCGTTCACCATAAATAATCACGAGTTTTACTAAGTTTCTTATTTGTAACTTAAATAGATATTTTTTACAGTTTTTAAAAGTGAAGACTTTCCGGAAAAATACAAAATTGTAAAGGTATTTTTAAGGGAATTTAATTTTCAAAATTTATGCAAATTTTAATGTAAAGAAAGATAATAAAACAGCATAAAACACATAAATTACAGAAAAGTAATTCATCGCTTGTTAGATCCCACTAGAAGTTACAGCTCATTTTACTGACCTCAAAAGGATGGTAAGACGCATTTAAATGATAAAACATATACTAGAGCATTAACACTATGATTCATAAAAGTTTTATCAGATAGGTTAAGTTTCTAAACTATATTAAACAAGAGGCTCATTAAGCCTTTACTCGTGGTATGCGTGGGACCGGGGACAAATCCCAAATATGGTAGTCACTGGACCGAATCGAAAAAAAAAAGAAAAAAGAAAAAAGAAAAAGAAATCGAACCCAAACGTTGACTCGTGGTACCACGAGTAAAAATTAAAATGAGGTAACTTACCAACGCAATTTATACCGTCTCCGGAATATCCCGTACGACAGGTGCAGTAGAATGAGCCCGCAGTGTTGGAACAGTTTGCTACAGCGTGACAGTGATGATGGTAGTGCTTATGAGCAATTGTCAATTCCGCACTTGGTAGGCATTCGTCAATATCTAGATAATGTGCGAGCAATATCAAAACTAATATCAAGTTTGAGCGTAAAAATAACTGTTATGGGACTAGCATTGGAGTGCAAAAAAGCTTTTATTTAATAAAGTAAAAGGCACATGCCAATGGATATATACATCCATTTTGTTATCCAACAAAACAAAATATATATGCATACGCATATATTTTGTATTATACTTTATACATTATATTGCCCGAAGAACTCCAATTAGAACATAAAGTATTTGTTTCAAGGAAAATGTTCCTAGTTTTCAAAGTTCAAAAAAAGTAAATATCTATTCCTATTTATGTTCAATCGCATTGAAAACTTTCTATGCAATACAGTGATTTTCAAACACACGAAAACAAAGAAATTCTATTTTTAAAAACATTTCTACAACTTACAAATACATTCCAGAAGCAAAAGAGAAACATGCAAATCTGTACTCAACTACATGAAGAAACAGAGTATATGTAAAAAATCTATATTAGAAAATAAATCATACCGACACACGTGACTCCATCTCCCGAGTATCCCGTATGACAGGTGCAAAGGAAAGACCCATTTGTGTTGGTACAAGTTGCATCTGCATGGCAGTTGTCATAGTAACGCTCGTGCTCCAAAGCTAGTGATCCATTCGGAGAGCATTCGTTTATATCTATTGGTATTGACAGTAATGGATGAGTAGGAACAGATACGTTCTTATTAGTTCGAGGGGAAGCTAATTTAATTACTTTAGAGAAATATATCACTTTGAGTACTTCGATAAGAGCTATTGAAAATTTTGTACTTACCATTCAAAGCGTTGTACTTTCAAATCCTATAATGCACCTATTAAAATTTCCGCCGAGGATGAGATGCATGTGGGAAGAGATATTTGAAGGAATTTATCTTCCCAAGGTTGTACAGCTAGTACATACAGGGTTGCACCTATTTACGTGATTTAAATTCAAGGACTTTTCCATGATTCTCCAGTGGGACCTTTTCAAGTAAATCCAGGACCTTATCTATCAACTAAAAGTTGAATACTTTACGTTTTTTTTTTCAGATATCAGTTAATAAGCTTTATTATTCGGCTTTACTGAGTTGGCTAATTCCTGACAATGAAAAACAACCAATATCAGATCACTTTTGTGCAAAAATCGGGTCTCATAAATTCGTAGTTTTTTGTTTTACGGCACGTTGTTTTACAGCAAAGTCAAATCAAAGGTATTTTAATAAACAGCCTATTTTTGATATTTATGGAAATAAAGAAATTTTAACCCATTCTAGGACTTTCAAGGAAAATGAACCAAATTCAAAGACTTTTCTAGGACTCGATATTTTTCCCCAATTCCAGGACTTTCGAGGATTTTCAAGGACCATGGCAACCCTGTACAGAAAGCTTGCCTAAATGGTCGTCAGGGGATTTCAGTGTTTAGAGAAGCCCTTTACTGAGACAAGGTTAAACTATATACAAAACAGCACTGATGTTATGGGTTATAAAGATCATTAAATAATATTCATACAGTAGTTTTGTGCACTGATTAACTTTTACTAAAATTTTAATAGAAATTAAGTATGTTGTGCAAAAAGTCACAAAATTGTTATGTTTAGGATCAAGTTTGATCTAAAAATGTCTGTTCGGCTGTAATGGCAAATTTTAAAACATGTCGAAATTGTTTTAAATTCTGTCGTTCTTAATAATGAAAGATGCATGATTAACGAATAAATAACCAGTTATTCGAGCCTATTACAACCCAACATTTTCAGTTTACAGATGGATTCGAGCCAGTAAGAGCTAACATTGAAAAAAAGCGAAAAAGAACTAAAGTATTAGCATTGCCTTAAGAACATAGGTAACAAATTCAGCTGAGGGGTGGGGGTCATTTGGAGCCCCTTAAAGTCGCAATTACATTTGTTGCGTAGATAACAGCCGCCGTCGTCCAAGACATCGTTATTATCCGTACAAATTCGGTTACCTTCAGTTTCCGACATCGAATCAAACATTTAGTCCGTTGTTCAAAAATAACGATCAATAACAAGAGGGGCTACCAATCATTGCCAGAGCCATATTACATAACACAGCACTCCATTCGACAAGACTCGTACTTTAAGAATACAGTAAAAACTTCGACTGTTGCTAACATAACGTTATTCATTCGTTAAGATCAATCTGGAGAAAAAAGTATTTTCTAACGTGTCGGGACCAGTCGGGTTCGCGAGCGTCCACTTTCCACTTTCGCAGAAATGCGAGATTAGTGCGGGATTATACTCTTGGACATGTTGCGTACATATATTTTGATTTACTTGTGCAATTAAATAAAACCTACTTGTATCAGCACGTTATTAACATACATGAACAACTGCTAATCTCAAATATTTTGGGCCGTCGGGCGATTTTAAACATGAAAATGAGTGGGGTGGCCTACAGAGGGTAGAATCGCCAGACATTTGACGTCAGGCATAGACTTTGCATTATGTTTGCATATCATTATTCGGTCTTTGCACTTCTCGCTTACAACAACTTATAAGGAAAATGGGGTCAAAATCCAAATTTCTGACTTTTGCATACGGAAGTTTTCTTGATTACACACGCGCTAGACTCTCCCCACAATGCTGCACTTATAGCTTCATGTGCATACTCTACGTTTTCAAAAAAATGTTAGTCAAGGAACAAGTTTTGGAGAGGGGTATTTCGTATGGTTTTTCTTCAGTTGTCACTTATGTATGGAAAACAAGAATTTTTCAACGAAACGCCGTATTAACCTTGTTTCAATTCTCTTATTTAAATTGTATCCTAAAGATATGAATACCAAGTTCGAAGCTTTCAAAGTGTCATGTGAACAGACATATATATATATATATATGCTGCTGAAAATATGCAACAAGAAAGTTGCCATTCATTAGCTAGATACCTAAGGCTAAACTGTGTGCAATTCCACAATTGGTTTCTACTCCATTAAAAACTTCCAATTTAAAAATAAAGTATAATCTTGTCATTTTTTTGTTTTTAAATGTTTGTACATTGGAACATTATTTTTGATTTCTGTTTTTTTTTTTGTTTTTTGTTTTTTTTGCTGATAATTTTCCAAAAAAATATGATGCACAATGATGAAACTTGATGTAAAACAATAGAATAACCATAATATTTTGGCTGGGCTTACACCTGCTCACTGAAAAAGAAAATCGATTCTCTAAACTAATTAGCACGAAATGTTTGTTTACATGTAGTGAAAACTGCTCAAAACACTTGTTCCTTGTAGCCTAAATTCAACTCATTAACTTTGGAAAAAGTTGGAAGAAAGTAACTCTGAACTATATCAGGCTTTACCAATTCTAAATAGATAAAAATAAATAATGGTCAAAAACAAAAATATGTTGTTGATAAACTTCTTAAGATATCTTGGACTTTTAAACCGTATAACACTGAAAGCTTATAGGCAAAATATCATGAAATCATTTAAAAGTAATGTACAAAGCAACTAAAAAAGTAACGCAAAATAGTCTCAAACTAGCAAAAAAAAAAAAAAATAACGATACAATCCTACACATTCCTTTCAAACTGGAGTAAAACGAGATGTCTACAAGATTTTTAATATCTATAAACTAGCTTACTTTACCCGCTTATTCAATTTACCGCTCTTTGCTCAGATAATTCAAATAATTTAAACCATCAGCACTCTTTTACTAAGCTCCAATCCACCCTAAACTGTACCAAATGTGGGCTTGTTTTGCTACAAAATGCAAAATCCAGCATCACGTTATTGGCTGTGCCTGCTGAGTCAATCAACCTATTGTGTCGTTTCATTTATTCTCCGTAGCTAAAATTAAAAACGACATGTTAAATTGAATTGATCAACCAATCAAAGGTGCCGGGGGGATATCTTTTGTTCTAAAATGCAAAACTTATCAAAACCCTATTAGCTGTTTTGTCAATCAATCTTTTGTGTCGTTTCTTTATTCTCCGTAGCTAAAATTAAGAAGGACATGATGAATTGAATTGATCAACCAATCAAAGGTGCCGGATGGATTTGTTTTACTTTAAAATGCAAAGCTTATCAAAACCCTAATAGCTGTTGTGTCAATCAATCTATTATGTCTTTCCTTTTATTATTTGTTGCAAAAATTAGAAAAGACATATTGAATTGATCAACCAATCAATTAGTGCGTATTGAGTAAGAATTTTTAGCTAATATAACTCTTCTTAAGGCAACCAAAAATCAATATCAAAAACTATTATATTTGTCCCTTAAAATAGTTGAAGGACTGGCCGGAACGTGGAGAATACTAAAAGACTGTTCTCATAACATAAAGGTAACTCACATTGGAATATGTTTTCAGCTTATTTAGAACGTTACAGAGACTGTCATAGCACTTCTGGGATCACTGCGCTGGATCCTAACCACAAAGTATCAATGATTCAAACCATTCATTCTCTTTTATCTACAGCGATTAACTTAAGAAGGCAGCCCAGCACCGTTCCATATTACGTTTTAGTCAACAACTGAAAATAGAGTTCAAGTGCATGGCAATACTTTTTGTTTTCTTTTTAAAAAACTATCTCTCCCTTTAAACAGCGTATTTCGGCGAATCTTTCCTGACGTCAATGCCTGCGCACTATTTTATTAGTAGTCACTGCAATTTAAAAAAATTAATAGGATTTAAGAAAGCTAGTTAAGAGAACAAAGTGATGAAACAATTAGGTTTTCAAAAGAAGTAGCAGCATTCAACTTATCAAGCGGATATTATCAGGGAAAGCCAAAAACAAACACTTTTAATTACATGGACTTTACGTTTATTTCCCCCAAGGTGCTTGTTAAGGTACAAATTGCTTACCCAAACACGTAACTCCATCTCCTGAATATCCCGTATGACAGGTGCAAAAGAACGAGCCCACAGTGTTAGAACAGTTAGCATCAGCGTGACAATTGTGAAGATAATGAACGTGGTGGGAGGCCAAAAATCCAACTGGTAGACATTCATTGATATCTATTTGAAAGCAAGTTACTTTTCAATCACGACAACTATGGACACACAAATAGCACCATTTTAATTTAATGTAACTTTCAATTGGGATTATAAACGATTTACAAAAGTTTACAGAATGTTTGGCATTGACATTTGCGCGTGATTTTCGACTAGCATAAAAACTGTTTATTTATCACTTTAAAGTATATATTGCAATGAAAATGTCATCTATTGTCATTGTATTGTATTTCATTAATTATATAAATATGAAGCAACTTTATAGCCCTCCTGTCATCTGATTTTAGAAGACATTTTCAATATGTTAACTGCATATTTAAAAGTTAAATGTGTTTGCTTAGATAATGTACTTCGCTTTTACTGCTCAGAGTGCGATGTTTTATTGGATTTAATTTAATGTAAATTACGCTGAATGTTTTCTCCTAGAAATGACAGCATTTCTTTTCATATATTGAAAACAAACATATTAAGTGTGCAAAAGAGATACGTATACTCTCATTAATATCCTTAAAAAGAAAACGTTTTCGATTCCTAAGTATGCAACTGAAAAAAATCACATATGGCATAGTTTCCTCGTGTTTTTTTTCCTCGTGTTTACTTTACCAAACACGTAACTTTTCATTATTTCCTTGTCACCAAGAAACTCTTTCGGTTACATATATACACACAAACATGTTTTCTTTCATTAGCATAAATTTCAAATGATTAAATACATTTATTGTAAAAAAAAGAACAGGTATACAGGTACTAGCTACCTACAATAACCTTGAGGTTAACCTTTGTACTAGCTACCTACAATAACCTTGAGGTTAACCTCTGTACTAGCTACTTACAATAACCTTGGGGTTAGCCTCTGTACTAGCTACCTACAATAACCTTGAGGTTAGCCTTTGTACTAGCTACCTACAATAACCTTGAGGTTAGCCTTTGTACTAGCTACCTACAATAACCTTGAGGTTAGCCTTTGT
>JANCMA020489346.1:0-10565 GCA_024336925.2 Zoanthus solanderi | reverse complement strand
ACTGTGTGAGGTCACCCTAAGCCTCAGTTTCATGTAGAAGCGTGGTTACCTTTCAGGAACTGTAAAATGGTCTATTATCGTCATCGCGTGGTAGTTCTTGTAAATAATCATTAAAATGAATGTAATGACTGATTTCTTCAAACCTGTTCTTGGTCAAAACATTTTGTATGCTGCTATTTCCAATAAATGAATCGAATATTGAAATTCTTGGTAAGCTGTTTATACCCATTATAATGCAGATACCAAAGTAAGCATATCGGTTGGTTTCTCGGACCACTAAATCGATAACGGAAAGGTTAATTCTCAAACAGAGATCTACCTTGAAAATGAGAAACATCTGAGGTGGATCCAGTTATTTTAGAAAGAAGGGGCAGTTAGTAATAAATATTGGAGTTTATATTTCAGTTTTTTAATCTTCTGCTAATGTTCTCTCAAAAGAGGAAGGGGTGTAGCCCCTCTGGCCCCTCCCTAAATCCTCCCTAAATCTACATGTGGGCTTAATGGTTATATTTATTTACAATGATTTAAACCAAACTCAAACTCCTTTTCGTCAAGTTTTCATTCACACAAAATGCTATTAACCGCAAATTATTTACCTCCATTTGTTTCTCAATGTTTTCTTTTAACTGCTTGTTTTGGTGCCTTCTCTCTTTTCTTCTTGTCTTTATGTTGAGGTTGAGTTCTTTTAGTGTTGTTCAAGCTTCTGCAAAACTAATATTGTATGTGTCTTGATAAACTGGCTCCAGTTTTCAATAATTTTTTTTTGTACAATTTTTGATGTCATTCTGGTTTGGTTTCACAGTAAGAGCTCTACCCCCTAGCTTTTGGGCTTAATTTTGAGCAATAAATACCGGGTTTGCTTTTGCTATCCCCTTTAGAGCAACTGATTTTAGCTGTGAACCGTAATAGGCAAGTTCTGTGTTATGCATTATTGTACACGCTCTGAAGTTTACAAGACTGTGTTCCTTTTTTTGATCCACTGGGAGTTTTTGCAACTGTTCCCGGGAAAAGTCGATAAAAACTTCACTTTCTCTGTTTGCGAGAATTCCAGCTACTAAATTTATTTCTATTTGGAAGTTTCTTGTGAAAGCTTGCAAGATCTATAAAGAATTTGTCACTTCCGACTTATGGAAATTCACTGTTCAACAGAGTGTACTGTTCCTGTTTGATGCGAGCACGTTATTTTATCCACTCTCGTTTTCTGTCTTCTTGATCAAACCTGCAGCTTCTCTTGAAATCTCGACTGCCACAACTTTAATATGCTATTAAAGTTATTACTATGTGATTTATTAGTGATATACATCTTGTTGATTCAGTGTGGGCTTTCTAAAGAAACAACTACTGATATACGGTAAAGAGTAAATATCTTTTTTCCTCTCCACACCACATCCAGATATGTTTGTGTACCTATGTATATATGACTAGACTACAGTAAAAACCCGCGTATAAGAACCTAGGTTTTCCAAATTAGCCTAAACAGGTTCTTATATAAATGGTATTTAGTGTAAAATTAGGCTAACTAGGTTCTTAATTAGGTTCTTAATTTTTAAGGCTTCGTTAAGCAAAATACTATATTATTTTAATCTGATTCTGTTACAATCAAACCTATAGTACTGTAACCTTCACTATAATTGTCAATAAAAATTTCTTAATTCTATATATATATATTTTTGAAAATAAGAACCTGTTTTAGGATTTTAGCCTAAAATGGTTCTTGTGTGAATCGAAGAGTGCTTAAAAATGAAATTTTAGCCCAACAGGTTCTTTAAAAATGTTAGGTTCTTATACGCGGGTTTTTACTGTATTGGGCACTATGGCGACGTTGGGAGCGGGCTTTACTCCTTTAAAATGTATTTCTCATTGTTCATTAATTATTTTTTGTAATTTGTAAAACCCTCACGAGAATAAAGGCAATTAGTATTTACCAAAGTAACCAATATCCATTTTCGCAAGCTCTGATTGGCTCCCGTAACTCGCAATATCCAAGACTATTAGTTCATTTTGAAGAGGAAGTCAAACTGATCGACAGGAAGCGCGCGTGCTCGAAAACTAAAAAAAAGGTTTACATTGTATTGTTTCTTCTTTGAAAATGAAATGCATTTTTATCCCATCATTTTGGTAAATACTAAAACAGCTATCCCCCTCAGGATGGGTGCCTAGCGATCCTAGTGCCATATGTCCACTTCTATTCATCTCCCCTTAATTTAAGCTTTTGGAGATAACGCGTACTAATCATGTCGATTTCGGACCTATATAAATAGAAACATATAGAAAAAGCTCGATGCCATCGTATTTCAGGGTCTTTTGGAGCGAAGCCTCTTTTTCATGTTATCGCAAGCCAGTTTAAAGTCGCAGAGGCCAGGGTACTCGAAATGAACAAAAGTTAGTTTTTCAGAATATTTGTTTATTACTACCACAAGTTCCTCTCACTTTTGTTGTGTAAATGTTAGTTGTGATTGAACATGATGAAATTGTAAGAAAAACGGTACATAGTAAATTTGAAAACTCCAGCTAGCTAGAAAGCAAACTCGGCTCTTTTTTTTATTCGGCTACTTTATTACAAAATAGGAATGCCTCGACCGCACTTTCCTAATCTTTGATTACTACTAGTTAAATATGTAGCCTCTTGTTGTAGCTTGAACGGTTATGAAACAAGCGGAAGACGATAAAATAACTTGTTAGCCATTTTTGTAAATAAGATAGTAACAGTAAGACAGTTGTATTGACATGTTTGATATATGCCTTAAATGTTAAATGGCTGATGTCAAGTTTTGAACCAGCTAAAATTTTGTATTGTTTCAATGTTTGTTTTTCTGTTAATCTGCTTGATCCAAACGATATACACAGCGCGCATCGATTTACTCCACGCATTAAATGTCTCTACACTACAGATTAAAAAGAAGATAGAATAGTATCTGTTGTAAGTTTTTTGAGGCCGGTTGCCTTTGAATTGTATATTTCTAAGAAACGTTCTTATTGTTCTAAAGCCGAGTTGGTATATCGTAGAAAGGAAACTAAAAGACATTCAACCGACGAGCAAACAGGGACTGTACATAACATGACACAGTATACCTCTTATCCCTAGCCTGTTCGTCATGACAAAAAAATATGTGAGCTAAAGGGAACAAAAGGAGCTACAATTTTTATTAAAAATGCTGTTTTTACACAATCGCATTAGAGTAAAACTAGAAAAATGCTTGGAGGGTAAAAACGAAAACTTGATTTTGTCAAAGATTTTGTCTTTGATTTAGAAATCGATTCAACAGCCAGCATACACCTTCATGCGAAAATTGGATGCAAACTGTCAGAAAGATTCAAATAATTCACTTACCTTAATTCGTTAAGGTGATTCTTTATAATATCCAAACGAACACTGCAAAGCTTACAACTTTTAGTACAGCAAAGGATGTCGAAGGACGTTTTTTCATCGACGTTTAGTTGAAGCGCCAAGGTGACAGGAGGTCAAATCGTTATTCGAGGTATGCAAATCGCGCGTTTTTATTCTTCGGTGGTAGTACTGAGAATAAAAGGCGACTTTGTCTGTTGCTCCTAAAATTAATTTCCAATAAAATCTTTTTTATATATTTGTTTATATTTTTTATGTAAAGTTCAAGAAACACTAAGAAACTAGTTATACTTATGGTTTCTATGATTCAAGAAGAAAATAAACAACAATCTGTAGGAGTAAAACGAAAAACATAATAAGTAACCTGTTGTCAACTTAACACCATCAAATGCCAATTGCATTGAACCAGAGAATGCATTAATTAATAGTTTTAGTTGTAAAATGAAACTTCGTTTTGACTGTAAAAATTAAGTAATTTTTCATATGCAAGCATTTCAAGAAGTTCTTTTAGAATCTTATTCTTCAAGTTTCAACGTAAAAGAAGGAAAGGGTACTATATTATATCAAAGTCAAATGCGCCTATTTCTATCCTCAAGTCAATTCAATACTCTTGTTTCCGCTTTCAATCAATTTATTTGATACTGCATGCTGAATGTTACAAAAGTGTCAAACTGTCAATGACAAAGCAAGGTCAGCTGGTTTCCGTTTCGGTCTTCGATAACCGACGTTTTTTACGGTAAGTAACCTCTCACTAATTCAACCAATTTTTAAAGTGCCTATCTCATCAAATTGGGTTTTTGCGGATTCGGATAGAGTAAAAAAAGTTGTTTAAGAAGTTCTATATTAGATTTTGCATGAAACTTTCAGTTTTGGAGATATAGCCGCGCCTGTGGGAGAATGGGAACTAAGAACATGTTCACTTCATTTAGTAAACAAATGTATAGAGATAGGACCAAAATCGCGAAAGAAAGCATTGTTTTTCAGTGAAAAACTAAATGTTTCGTTCCAATTCAACGTCAAGCGAAGCCAGCGACCTTTCTGTTGGGATTCAATATGAAATGGAAGACGAATCTCAAGAAGACAGGAACTGCGAATCCACTGACTTTGTTTGCTCCGACACGGATGCTGAAAGAAACACTGATATAAAAGGTTACTTCGACGAGCCGATTGCTGAAGAAGCTTGGCTAGACAACTATAGGAAAAAATATGAAGAAGGTTGGAAAGGAGGAAAGATCTTGAGCTACGTTGGGATGAAACTAAGCCGATTTCAACATGGTATACCTATAAAATAAATTTATTTTGTTGTGTAATTGTAATCGATATGTATAGATGATCTGTGCCTAGCGAAAGTTGATTTCATGTTTCTTGTCAGCTAGTTTTTTGGAATACTGTTGATGGAATTTTTCAGCTTTTAATAACTTTTAATATTAGATAAGTATGGTACTTTTGAAGGCATAAAGCTGTTGCTGCAGTTGGTATCGAAAAAAACATTGCGGATCGACAAAGTATTCTTTGTCTTTGAACAACACTCAAAGCTTTCAACTCACCGTTCACAAGAACCGTTTCATGCCTCACTACCCGTTCAACCGCATGGTAGTTAAATTCACCTGTTTTCCAATGTATCATAACGTATAAAATTCGACTTATTTGATACTGATTGTACTTAAAACAAGCAACTTTGCCCATTTTTCCACTCGATTTTTGTGTCCGATCGAAAAACGAACACTAGAGCGACGTCTTCTCGTTAATTGCATAATAATAAAAAGGCGAAAGCTACGGCGCGAATTCAATACCAAGTGTTAAATAATTAACTATTGTAGGCAGAAAAAATAACACCTATTGTAGTCCCTATAATGCTGTATCAAATAAAATTTTAATAAAAAACAACGGAAGTCGGAAGATGTACACCACCGATATTTTACAATTTAGATTTGTTTGTGTTTATAATATAAAATTAGACAGACGTCTCTCTGCTTCGTGCGCTTCGCACGATCAATATCTTTCTCAAGCGTGTGTCCGTTATATTCGGAAAAACACATACACCGTACAAGTCCCCACTTTTCAGTTTAGGAACCTTGTAAGTTCCTGCTGTTTCGGAACCGTACTCAAAACAGTCTTTCGAGAAATGATTTTAGCAGATTACTGACGAGCGTGAAGGCCTCCATTTGGCTCTCTTTGTATTCACAAACATTATCCAAAATTTTCTTCTAATTGTTTTAGGGGTGTTATCACCCCAAAAAGGTATCTGATACAAAAAGATACTTTTACTCGTATCAGTAGTGTTTTAACAACCGTAAACTACACATCTAGTAGGCATAACTTCAAGGAGAAACTCAAAATCCTATATCTTTGTGAAGTATTTTATGGTGATGGCTTCTTAGTTCCCATGCTCTTTGCCAGTAATCAAGGCGCCCGACTTTTTTTTCAAAAAAGGCAAAATTTCGATGTTTGAGCTGTTATAACTCCAAAACTAAAGGTTTATAGCGAAATCGAAAAAATAATTTCTTAAACAAGTGTTTTTGCTCTATCCGAATCAGTAAAAACCCATTTTGATGATATAGGCACTTTAACCAACTTCCAAGTGAGTGAAAGAAGTCGTTTGTTGCCCCTGTTCATATAAAACAAGAGCGTAAAAAAGTCCAAAACTATTGTCCCATTTCTCTATTGGCCTTTGTACTACAAGGTTCTTGAACGACGAGTGTTGCAGCACATAATTGTACACCTCTCACAGTATCTAAGCTCATGTCAGCAAGGTTTCTTTCAGGGACGTTCCACCGTCACTCAACTCCTAGGTTTCCTCCACAGAATTGGGAAGGCACATGACAGAGGACGACGAAGTGGCATAATATACCTGGACTTTGCCAAAGCATTTGACAATCCATATTACATTACTACGGTATCTTTTAGGTTGAGTCCAGAGCGTGGTTCTCAACGCTTGTGTGTCAGCACCAATTTCTGTCTTGTCTGGTGTTCCAAGGGTAGCTTATTAGATCCGCTTCTCTTCCTAACATACATTTACAGTCTTCCTTTCGTTATAAGCCAAAGGAGTAACATTACCCTGTGATTCATCAGAGAACACTCGAAGAGACCCATCAGACAATATGATTCTTCTCGCTTCATACTTGGATTAAAACCTGGCACCTCTGTTTCAACCCAGCCAAGTGCGAAACCATCTCTGTCACCGACAAACTGAACCCAACCATCTGAATTTTTATGCACTCATTCAAACGGACATTAACTCAGAAAGATCTTAGTGTTGTCATCTCTCACGATTACTACCAGTGCTTTATTAAAGGAGTTTAGAATGATGCCTGGCTTCGTAAAATGCAATAAAAACAGGGACTTTGACATAAAACCCGGAAGAGCACTTTACCTTTCACTTTGACTAACTATAGGTTACGCTACACAGGTTTGGGTACCATCAAAAATTAAGACAATTAAAACAGGTTAAAGCCTTCAGCGGTGTTCAACAAAAGACAATTTAGGCAATGTACAATCTTCAATTAATAATTATGTTAAAGCAAAACCAATGATCCTTGAAACTTATAATAGTTGTACACTAAACATGGTAGTTCCTCAAGACCAAGCTATTTCAAAACTCCTACTTTTATCGTATTCAGAAGTTCTGGAACACATTATCTCCAATTATTCGCTTTTCACTCTCAAGACCAAGTTTAAGTTAAAAAATATACGGCAGCTTTGTTAAATTCTTTCTGTCAGGTAAATTATAATAGCTGGAAAACCATGCGCCCAAAATGTTCTAACTCTAATAATTTACTAACAGTTCCCTCATGCTGCTACTTGATCAGGTTAATTACTTTGCCTTTTGTTCAAACTCTTCTTTTTATTCTAATCTTCTTTTTTTTGGCTTTTAAATTATTTTCTTGAATTGTATCTTATTTTTTTGAGTACACATTTTGTATATAAGTGATACTAGTGTTCAATCTTAATCTGGAGCCATATTCTGTTGTGTGTTCCTGGTCCTTGCAGCCGAAGCTAAATACAAAAATTAAATAAATAAATAAATAAATGAATGGAACAACTGTTCTATGCAAAACAGTTTCCAAAATAACCTTAAATGTTGCCGACACATTGGTGAAGTTTGCTATGCCACCTCCAATAATGAGAATCTTACCTGCAGAAAGAATGATTAAAGAGATACAGTACGTAAGTCTACAATACCTACATGGTAATTATATTTATATATTATATATTAAATGGAGAATTATAAAACAAATACCCGCAGGATCAAGAAAATGTAGACCATGTTTGGAGGGAAAACTTTTAATCTTGATAGGCCGAGATAAGAACATTTGAAACAAACTGATTTTTTTAAACAAATGTCGCCATGTAACTTAAAAACATTTATTGTACCGTCGTTTTGTAAACCATCTGATTCTTGGTGAAAAAAGGTGGTAAAATGATGTTTGTGGGGGGAGGCAACAGTTAGGGATGGGGTACAATAGTTGGGAATGGGGGTGCAGTGTACTGTAGGTGGGAAAAGGGGTTAGGGTTGGTGTTAGGAAAAGTAGAAGAAAAGTGGAGAGAAAAATAAATATAGTAACGAAAATACAGCAAAAAGACAAAATGTTTTTCTTTTTATTTGATTAAAAATCGGACAGAAAAAAACTATTTAGTTTAAAAAATTAACTAGTTAAAAAAAATTAACTAGTTAAAAAAAATTAACTAGTTAGAATGAAAATTTAACTGAAATCAAAAATGAACAACAACATATATATAAAAAAGCTTTTGGGTGAACTTGCCAAAGTGCTCAGTGCCTAAAAAAAGGCAGAGCCAATATAGAATCTACCATTAGTACTAAAAGTTATGGATCCTGTATTTTTCCATCATTATCGCCCAAATCCGAAGCGTACCTCAAGCAAACGTACAAGTCTTCATACACTTTTCTTCCTTTAACTATCCTTTTTCATTGAACTCAAGTCCAGTAATTGTTCACAACCATCCCTACAATTATCATCCTCATGAGTGAAATGTCCCTTTACCTTTTTGATTGGTTGCAGTTGTTAATTGCGCAGCATACAAAACAACCTCTTCACCCAGACTCAACATATGCAACATTTTTTACCTCTTTTTCAATAAATAATTGCAAAAAAAAAAACCTTACAATACATAACCATACATTAATTTGTAATGTATTACATTATAAACTTTGTTAATTGTTTTCCAAAAAATTAAGCTTTCCCATTAAACGCTCCATTACTAATTACTAAAAAATATTAAGGTATACTACGTTATCAGTTAAATAACAAACCAATGACCAGGAAACAAATTAATTTACTTTGAACAAATATTTACCATCTGGATGTGGATGTGCCTCTGTCATGAGCTTCATTATGGTCTTAGCATATTCATAAGTTTGTGACTCAGAGGGTGCTCCAGAATATTCACCATAGTTTGCCAACTCCAAAGCGCCACCCAGATCACAGATGGTGTCACTGAGTAGAACAGACAATGTTTCAGTTAAATAATGAAAAAAACTGGCAAATATTTTTAAAGACATGTTGAATGTCCGTTTTCTTCAATATTTATCGTTCTTACTACTATTACGATCTTATGTTTCAGTTATTAATTTTTGTATTTCTAAATTGGCTTCAACCTACTATATGTTTTGCATTTTCCAGTACAGTGTTTTGTTCAAAAATCAGTCTCGGTAATTGTTAAAAGGCCTGTATTGTATCAAAATATTTCTATCATAAAAAGCTTATAAAAGTTTACATCTCAAAACAAAAATTTTAAAAATGAACCCAGAATTCAAGAACATCTTTGTGAACATAAGGTAAAACACAAGAAACACCTTCAGCAATGGCTGTGTAGGCACAAGTTTTGAAGCTTGCTAGAGATAATAAACTACTTGCCTGTATATAACTGAAGCTCCTCCACCTGCGACCATAGTCCAGATACGACCTTTTTTATTTAGAACAGTGAGTTTCAGAGATGCACCACTTTTAGCATCAAGGTCTGCAATACGAGCTTCCTGTCACAAATACAGATGACATGTAGATGATCAGTAGGTACATTAACTTAAACTTTATCCTGCAATTTTTGTCAGGTTATATTCATAATTAAGATAAAAACCACACAAGACTGTGGCATAAGATATATTCAATTTTATTTAAGCGGAGAAGTGGAATTAGTAGTACATGAATAACAACTGCAGTAGAAGACCTCACCCGTAGTTATGGGGTACCTAAAAAACATTTTCAATAAAATGTAACAGAATTTGTAATTATAAATCAAACTTTTAACAAAAAAAACAATTATTTTTGGCATCTTAATGAAGTGCAAAGTTTAATTAAAAATTTTAGGAAAAAAGAAAATTCAAAAACAAACAAAAGTTTACTCGTAGCCTTCCTTTCAAACAGTACTTACTCCCAAGTAAATGCAGAATAGAAAACATTTACCATGGATGAAGATGAAAAGTAACTAAACTGCATGATAGAGACACTGTCAACACACATACCTCAGGATAGGCTTCTCGTCCAAATGGTGGAGGAAAATCAATCTCACCCCATTTCGTCTTGCATATAAACTCTGCTGTCTGATCCAACTTAGAAGCCAAATCCAAGGCATAAATAGACTGACCAACAACAACTGGAACAATAATATTTTCTCATTTACAGTTACAGCCTACAAACTATCATCAACCACAAAGCCATGTTATGTTTTGTACAACAGTCTGAGCAGGATATTGACAACTAAGTCTAAGGCATATTATCGTTATTAACATGTGTCACTATTGAATTGGATTTACTTTGTTTCACAAATTTCGCAAAAGTGTGTTACTAGTTTTTAAATTGTTTTTAAAAGTGACAACACTATGGAACGATATCAGAAGTTATGTGTACAACTGGAGTATAAATCGAGTATAAATTGCAGGTATACTGTAATTGTATTATAAAATATAAACACTGTTCCATAACACGAAGTGAAACCAAAACGCTGACACACCATCTAACTTAATATTACTATTATGATACGTACTTATTATTAGTAGTAGCTGTAGTAGTAATAATAGTAACAGTATAGTATACGCAGTAGTAGTAGTAGTAGTAGTAGTAGTAATTAGTAAAAAAATAGACAGTCGAGGACTGCATGTGGCTACTGCTTCTTCAAACAAGTCTACATGACTAGCGCCAAAATGCGAATTAGTTGTTCGTTTGAACACACGCCTTCAAGTAGGCTATTCATGATTTGGAAA
>JANCMA020489241.1:0-10565 GCA_024336925.2 Zoanthus solanderi | reverse complement strand
GCAGTTAATTAACGTATCATACAGTCCAATGTGTAAACCAGCAATTTTTTCGAATTTTTTTATTATTGAATTTTATTACAACAAATATGAAAATGATTTTGAAGCAATTTTAAGTTAAAAAAAAGAAAATAAAATATAATTTAAAAAAGGTTCACAATCTCGATATTTTGATATTTTCAGCATTTTTGAAATCGCCTCCAGAAACGGAAGTGAAGAAGTTAGGAATCGGGTAGTGTAGCCGAAATAAAAATCGGATCAACCTTAAAGTTATATCAACTGAATCAGTATCTTGGCTTCCTTTGAGCAAAGTTTGAGAAATTTCATAAACCTTTGTTTTGCATCGTTTGCACCTAGCCAATAGGACGTGAGGTGTAAGAAGATCTTGACCAATAAACCTCTCTTAACAATGACCAGTAAGGTTAGACATGTACACTGTGAATTATGCACTGGTTTCTAATGTTTAATGTTTATTGGTTCTTTGTGTTATCGACGTTGTTGATTTGGACAGAAATTGGGCAATCTTAGTTCTACCCAATAAGGGTAGACATTTATGCAGTGAATTATGCATTTGTTTCTGATATATTTGATTCTTTCATGTTGTTGTTGTTAATTTGGACAGAAAATGAACAATCTTAGAGATTCAACCCAATAAGGGTAGACATGTCCACAACGAATTGTGTAGTGGTTTTTTTTTCAGACAATAAAGGCAATTGTTCAATGTTTATTGCTATGTTGCGTTGATGTCAATTTTAACAAAATCATCGCTGAGTTTCATAGTGACTGAGTACAGCAAGGGCAATGGGACTTCTGCTAGTTTTTTAACTTCTCTTCAACGCTTTTAACTTGGAAACTTATATTTCAGTGCTCGTTGGCACTTAGTGGTAGCTACTACTAGTACAATACAATAAGGTTCTTTGTCCGTTTCCAAACCATAAGGTTCTTTGTCCTTACCAAACCATACAAAAGATATTCCTTGAACACCTAAGGTATCTATTAACTATTATTATAGATTTAATTTATTTCTGTTGTAAAACTGCTTGAGCACAATGTATTATCATATAAACAAAATAGAAAACAAGGAAAACAGACAATATTTTTAACTGCGGCCAGAAATGATATCACTAAGTTACTACTTAAAAAAAAGTGACAAAATTCCCTACAAGCAGTTTCTAAATTTTATCTATGTCTTCCACTATATTTTATAGAGAGTTATAGCAATGCTTTCTTACTTAAAACCACATTTTTTTATCGATTTATGCAAAATTCAAGATCACATGACACCCTTATTTTTACATTTCCATCTTCCAGTATGGACACTCGAATTATAAATGCTATGGTTTTATTTTCACTTTATTTGTACTTTATTTAATTTATTTTCACCTTATTTTCACTCATTTTGTAGTTATTTTTTATAATTTTCCAGAACTAAGCAATCACATCCGTGAATCGTTGAGCGAAATCACCGCACAACTTTAATTGAAAATAACGTGGAAAAAAATGCGTCGGCCGTTTCATCGACTCCCGGCTGTGATTAACTAGTTCTCAAAAATGTAATGAAATAAGTAAAAAAGAAAATGTACAGATAAAGTGACAATAAAACCATCGCGTTCATAGTTCCAGTGTGTGCACTGTAAATATGTTTTTGAAATTTACACACCATAATATTGAATTAATTTAAAGTGTGGTGACCTTCTTCCCCCAAGTGGTAACAATCCGCCATTTTTATTTTAGCTATTTGTTATGAAAGTAATTTTATTAATTATTTTGCAAGCAATTGTTTTCCGCCTTGACTACATGAGCCAACTATATAGTACATCCCCCCTAACCTGCTCCCCCTTCCAACATACACACTCTCCCAACATACACACTCAAGGAACTGTTTTGCAAAGCGTTTTAAAGTATTTACAACCAATTAGTCTTTTCTATTCATTCTCATCACAAATTATTAAAATTGGTTAGCACATCTTGCTTTTTCGTAATGTTTAGTTTTCCATTAGTTGGAATGGGTTACAATGCTTTTTGGTTGAAATTACAACTTTATATTTAAATATTCCATGGGAAAAACAATGTACTGATAAATGTCAGCTCCCAGCTTTCAGTATTCAGTAATATTTATCTCTGTTGATCAGCGCCAATTTCTTTCAACATAACCGACAGCACATTAGCACTTATAGTCTGGCACACCTGTCTCGTGTTAAAAAACTCTGTTGTAAGTTACTCAAATTAACCAGGCTTGTTAGTTGTAGGGAACTTTAACCAGTTGGCACCCGGCGAAACCTGATCTTGGCAATGATGTTTAATCGTAACATGTTCCATTTCACGCGTTAGAAGATCCCTGCTGAACACAATAAATTTTAACATGATCGCACGAGTGGCAATTGGACGAATCCACCGAGTTAAAATAGTTTTTTAATCGCTGTTCTTGTAAATTGACTGATTTCACCTCTCGGTCAACGCCTCTCAAGCAATCATCTATAAACCAAAATAAAACAATCAATATAAAAATTTGACAAACAAAATTATTCGGCGTTTGCTAAAACCAAATTTCTCAAAAACTTCGTAAAAATGTTTCATCATTAATGGCTTGTGTGACGAAGGCAAGGTAGTAACTAATTTTCAAGCTGTTTTATAAAAAAGGAAACAAATAAAATCCCTGACAAAAAAATGCATAACAAAAGAGCTGATATTAGCGCATTCATTGACCAATTTAGTGTCGGACCATATTTTAACATAACAACTCGGTATACTGAGTTTAAAATAAGTTGCGTCACAAAAGCCATTGGTGTCTGAATATTTTTTGGAAGTTTTGAGAACTTCCCCCTTTCATTAGCATACGTGCACAATTTGTAAAAAAGTTGTTAAAGCTGAAACGCTGAATACCGAAAGTTTCATCTGAAAATATGAGGTTGATAAGGTGATTACTGTTCCTTTTAGCTAATGGAGAGCTTACAAAGAGTGTATGACTCGCTTTTGCCACCCAGCTGTTTTGACTGTTTTAAAACGCGATATCTTTTTAGAAACTATATGTATAGAGTCAAGAATGCTGTATAATGTAATTTAATAAGCAATCTTCTTCACTCTAAAGTCCGCGCCTGCAGTTGGTAAAAATCGATCACGTGACTTCAGGTTATCTGTCGCTAACCGGCAAGACCGTGCGGTTTCGAACGTTAACCTTTCTTGATTTAAGAGTCTTCAATAAATTCAAACATGCAATTAAATATATGAATCAAAATAATTTTTATTGAGTTTTTACTCCAGCGAATCTTGTTATTTATCAGAATATACACTCAAGTGATTAAATTTGGCGGGCTTTTTGGCGCATGTTCAGCAATTTTCCGGCCTTTTAGATAAATTTGAAGTTTGAGTTTCTTGTGAAGTAGTTTACGACATTTTTTGATCAGTTTTTCTGTTTGATTTTTTAAAATGGAATTTAACTCTTTGTCAGATTTACTAAATACTGGATTTACAATGACTGACATTGGTTTGTTTTATGGTGGCGAACATTTGGAAGCGAAAATATGCAGAATCTGAGATCAGATTCAGAATCAGATCACTTCAAAATGGCGATTTTTGATCGGTACTAAATAGGGGATGACGACGTGTGAAAACACTTTAAATATTGGTTGAGTTCTTCTAATGTTTTAATTAATGTTTTATTAAAACATGTAGCTTACTTCCCGAAGCACTTGTTGATAAATTCTAAAACATTTCTTTCACGATTTAATTTCAGCTTTTGACAAATTTCAGTGAATGCTTCGCTACTTGCTTCTGAAAATTATCTTCTTCGCTTTAATTTTGAAAATTCTATTTTATAATCTTTCTTCTTTTTATGTTTTCTATTTTATTCTATTGAAATTAATCTACCATTTTAATTATGTACTTATCTAATTTAAAGATTTTTGTTTGGTCAAACTTTTGATTCAAGATCGTTAAGTTGTGTAAAGCGCGCCTTGCAATGTAGTGAGCTCAGATTGCATATTAAAAGTTAGTTACTTTCAGTACGTAGTTTGTTTACAAATGCACCCACTTCGCTTCGCTTCGCATCGTACATTCATCAAATTTCTTGTTCATTATATCGCCAGGGCGTGGGTGTATTTGTAAACAAACAACTCACATGCAGTAACTAACCCTTAAGAAATGGAGATTTTACAGAGAATGTATGGCTCATGAACGGTTTTGCCACCCAGTTTTTTTTTGAGTATTTTGGAACCGCGATATCGTCTTAAAATCTGTATGTATAGAGTCAAGAGTGTATATAACGTAATGTAATGGCGATTTTACAGAAGAATGTATGGCTCATTCAGGGTTTTGCCACACAGCTGTTTAGAGGATTTTGGAGCCCAAATATCTTTTTAGAAACTGTATCTATAGAGTAAAAAATATTCATCTCTTTTTTCCCTTGACAAGCTTTCTCAAGTTTTTAATTTAAATCTTATTGATGTTTGTTCGTTCGCTACTTAAAGTTGTAAAAACTTGTATGCTAATGAAGAAGATTGTAAACAATGACGTCAACAAGTTTTAGCGCATGCCCACTATCACAACATGCCCAGTTCACATGATTCGAACTTAGATTACCAATATCTTAAGTATTAGGTCTAAATTTCTCAATAATAAACCTTTTTCCTCCTAACATTCTTATATTGAATGTGCTCATTGTTTTTGCCTCAACGAAAAGAATCGCGGGCAAAACAAACTCAAAAAAGGGTTCCCACTAGAGGCACCAAAATGCCAATCTTGTTATAAAGTGGGCTTAGCAAAATATGCCCAACTCTGTTTCCAGTTTTAAATCGCAATGAAAATAGTTTATTGCGTAAAATTTCATTTGAATAACTTAAATCAAAATCAAAAGAAATATGAAATTTTTGCAACAACGACCAAAAGAGAGCAGAAAAAAGCAGCTGTTTAGTCAATTTATTAGTTCGCAAGTAGTTAGCTTTCACCTGACGTCATGGCGGCCATGTTGGAGTACTGTTAACAAAAGAATTTTGATTATTTCTTTTGTTTGTGACTCCAACATGGCCGCTATGACTATTGTCTTTTGTGTCTCCTGGGATTGTGTGAAACCCAAGAATTGTTAATAAAACGTCTATCATGATCACCTGCAGAATTACTTTCTCCGCCTTTAATATAATAAACTGTATTTACGTTACATGTTTGTATGGAAGATACGGTGCTAGCTCGATCTCTTACACACTATGTATATATTATGGACATTTGAAGGTACCGTTACCAGCCTCGTCGGTGTAATATTCACATGAGCATGCTGTACAATAAACAGTCTTTATGTATCAATGTACCGACATGTTTATACCAAATGATGGGCCCTTTCGTGTTCCATCCAAAGCACAAGAAAAGAATCCATGTATTTTAGAATGATAAAAGTTCTCAGTCGCAAGAAGCTCAAGAAGCAGCCAAACAAAGAATTGAATGTATATTGTGATTAAGTACAGCTACTAATTGAACGAATAAACAATTGAAATGAAAAACAAAAACTGGCTATGAGTTATGACGAGAGCTACTTTTCTGATTAAAATCTACAATCAAGGCTAAAAAAGGAGTTTTGTTTGTAGAATCCGCACAAGATCTAAATTTCCATTAAAATAACCGTAACACTAGAAGAGAACAACCCGGTACCCGGTGCCTCGAGAAGCATGAAAACCAGAACCATTCATAGCGGATGAAGGACAGAAGAGGAAGGTGTAGATTGTTCATGCCATAAACAAGGTGTTTGTGCCATAAAAATCACAATAATTTAAAACAAAAATTATCAGCGTGGTTTGTTTCCTTAATGACCTTAGAGGCAACCTTCCGTGTAGGGATGAAAACAAAACATCCAACAAGAAACCTTGCCCGGTCTGTATACGAGAGACCCTAGTAAATAGGTAAGGAGTTTGCCCCCCGCACACAAAAAAATCATAGGTAACGGCCCTGGGCCACAGGTTGAAAAAAGGTTGCAGTGAGAAAACCAGGAAATTCAAGTGACTTTCAATGACGAGAATCAAGTTTTAATTTAAAAAAAAAAATTCAAGTCAAATGAAGAAGCTTTATATTCATTATATAACCATGAAAAATAACAAGAAAGATAAAGCTGACAAATGGATCATGACTTACAAGAGAAGAAGCAAAAACCGAAAAGATTAATTAAAACTGAACGTTTCACATGAAATGAAGTTAATCTCGAAGATAAATTAAAAAAGTGAAGCTGAACTAAGAAAGACAAAGGAAGGCGATCTTATTTTGATCCAGAAGACCAACGTTAACGCTTGCAGGTTTTGGGATAAGTTTTCAAGTAGAGGCCTTACAATTTTAAGATATATAATTTAAGTTGAGTTGATGTAGGAATTATGGAGAAAAAATAGAAAATGAATTCGCATCTATGTTCATGAAAAGCGTCATCAAAGGTTTAAAAAGGTATGGGGATTAATATTTTTATTTCAGCGTATTTACAATTATAATGTTTTTCTTGAATAAAAAAAATGTTAAATCCAATGTAGAAGAAAACTAAAATTATCGAGCAGCCCGATTTGATATTAAGATATATCCTTAAATTCATCAAAAAGAAAAAAAAAATGTGTAAGCCAGTGCATTTCAATTGCTAAAAAATTGAAAGAAGGAAAATTAAGAATTCTAACTTTAACTTGACGCTAACAAAAAAAAATAATGAGATACTAATGCGATAAAAGAATAATAAACGAACATTCTAATTTTATGCAGCTCTTAATTTCAGCGCAAATATATTGAAACTTTGATGTAACTTCTCGGCATTTAAATTGCTAGATAAACTGAAACGGATTCCTACATATGTCAGTTGTGGGATACATAACCGAAGGATTGAGTTGGAACTATTCTAAAGAGTCCTTGCTACCTTCCTCCCTTGTATTTACTGAACTGTTTCTGATAGAAAGGAAGTGCTGCGACAAGTTGAAACGAGTTTAGTAGCGAGTCCATATCACTTATTTGTTTGGCTCAGATATCTCAACCCACGCTTGCAAAAGAAGGACTTGGTAGTCAAGTTTGTTTTCGAAGAAACTGACGAATAAACATCAGGCCAAATTTACCAAATTTTAGAGAAATCTCGATCCCTGTTTAATCTTCGATCGAGGTGAGGTAAAGTTACTGAATTCCAGTCTCTCGCGGCCTTGTTTTCGAAATCGAGGATCGAGCGCACAACCTAAAAAATTGCACCGCACATAATCGTACCGCGCTCGCTCGGGAAAGCAAGAACTAAAAGATTAGTTTCCCTGGTCTTACAATTTCCAGTGACCCACACAGCCTGTAGTATTGTCTGTGTACTAGTAATGCTTTGCTGAGCTTGTAATGCTTAAAGGCGTGATCAAAGGTTGTAGACTGACCGTACACAAAATCATCGCTAATGGTCCCCTTGTATTGTACCTTCAGACGACTCCAACCCACCAATCACAAATAATCGCGCAGGCATTCTACAAGTACTAATTGCATAGATAGCAATCATAGGGCACAGAACTCTGATATTATGAAGAGCTGCAGCCCTACTAAGAAAATTAAAGACGTTTGACGCGTCGATTAATAAAGCCGCTTCGAATATTTCTCGTATGACATGTATAGCTTCCTCATCCCCTGATTTGTGGCCCGCGCAAACTTGGAGAGATCCACTAGCACCAATCACATCTTGTTTGGTAACCTTGATAAAACACTTGGCGATGATCCTCAGAATCACCTCTCCGACTCCAATGGATCGGACCGAACCCCCACCCTTATCAAAGGGGATCAAGCGATTACCTCGATGGACACAGGATCAATATACTATGTACACAGCACCCTTGTAATTGTGGCGAGAGCATCACATAGATTAGAGCTTTATTCCTTAAGCGACTTAGAGGCTTGAATTCTCTTGAACCCATTCGCGTCGAATATCTCAGGACTGTCCCCTATAGAACCAAACAATAACAAGTCGAGCTTAGTCTTCTTCACCTCCGGGTGTTTCTCATGCAATGGCGTCATAACATCCTCCTGAATTAGTTTGACCCTCCATGACTAGTTTAGCAAAAAATGTCGCTTTACTTTGTGGGTTATGTCTCTTTTTTATGGCCTTTTGTAAGCCCCTTTGAATCATTCTCCCTTCACGCATAAGGCAGTTAATTTCATCATTTTTCCACAGCTCCATGAGTTTTTCAAGACATTGTTGGTGATCTATTGTTTTAGATTTTTGGCTAGGTTTTTATAGCGCCAGAGCGAGGAAAACAATTGCCGCTTTGAATGGGATTTGTTGCATAGTTGTACCACTGCTCTAGTCATTGACATGCTTGGTTAGTTGATCAATAAAAACCCTTCCTCATATGGGACCAAGAAGGTGTCTTTGCCTCAAGTTGTGATCTCGTTGTACGTATCATTGTTTTTACTTGCCCGGCGCCATTTAGGCCACAGTTAACAATCGGCGAGGTGTTGATTGCCACAAATTCTGGTAACCGGCCCGAAATATCATTACACACCTCAGATGAATGGCTTGTTAATCTATCTCTTCCCTCAGGTTTCTTATTTGATATGGCTCTTTGTTAACATAAGTTAATACAATTTACGAATCGAGATTTTTTCTGCCAACAGCTCGTACCAGACCTCGCATAACAGCTTTATGAGCCTCTCCAGCCTCACCTGTTGGCTCGGCTGGTTCGATGGCAATAATCACAATCGTAATAAGTGAAATCTATAGTCAAAATACATTAAACGTGCTCCTAACTGCAGCTCATACTTCATTTGCTTTGGCTCGAGGAGGACACAACTTCGAATGCAGTTTTTTTTTTTTTTTTGATTTACTTAAACCATATGTAATCCAAGATTATTGAAGTGCGTCCAATTTCTATTACGAACTCGAAATGCGCAGAGAACAAACACTCAAAAATGCAACTGAAGTACAGAAACTTTATTTCTGCTATTTTCATCCAGAAGAATTGTCAAGATTTCCAAAAAAACGATATTTCTCCCGATAAAGAGTCTTACAATCATGCAGCTCTATTCTAAACTAGTCTGTTCTTATACAAAGTAAAGCTACTCGCCACGAAGCCCGCGATCCATTTACACATCGGTATGTGACTTGACAAAACGAGATAAATTATTCAAGATGGCTCGGAAAATGTAGAGGTGCGACAAAAATTAGTACCACAAAATATCACCCTTGATAACAACAGGATTCCAACTAAGTATCGCAGAAATCCCAAGAATCTGGATTGAGTTCTCCTAACACAGTTAAGTGCGACAAATATAGTTTCATGACGTCATTGTTCATAATAACTATATACAAGAAAAAAGCTTCCTTGATTATATTGTGATCCAACCGTTTCTAGAACACAATAAAGAGATTCATTAACAAAGAAACACAAAAGGATAATAAATGTATAAAAAAAAAACAGACGTGAGCAAATTAATTAGGAATGAAGACCAAAAAAAAAATACAAATTAAATCAAAACTGATAATTGATTTATGATCTTGCCTTAGAAGATTTCTTTATAATTTTCACACGAAGTATGGAAGACGAGAAGATTAAAGCTAGATAATCAACTTAGAGAGTTGTATTTGTGGCATGGAGTACTGCCGACGATAGACACGATAAATCTTTAAGGATGGATTATGTGCAACAAGTCTTTCCTATCAGTGAAAACTGTTAGTTCAGTTAATAACTGACCTTCCACAAACTAAGTGCTTGCCACCTTTCCTGTCTCATACATTTCCATTCGCTTTGGCCTAAAAATCAGAAAGTCAGAGCAACAAAGAGAAACGTAACCCAAAGTACAGTTATATTAATGAGAGTCATCAAAATAGTCTCACAACAGCGCGTTAAAATAATTTCAGGGACATCAGTTTTCTTAATACGCACATGCAGTGTGCTGGAAAGTTTTCAATGGTTATACTAACTAAATTAAACACTTGTTTGAGATATCTGTGACGGTTTTTTGGGCCATTTTGCTGTCATGGATTTCAATCTGAACTGAAGATATCAAACTTTTTCTGTTCAGCATTTTATTGTTTACCTGTTATAAAATTCGATAAAAAGAGTGATACAGTTTACAGAGACAAGTTATGTGTACCACAGTATACAAGAAATGGTTTTAAAATGAAAACCAGAAGCCAATTCATTTTAATGAATCAAGACTGGCTTCAGCTGTTTGCTACGTATAAGCTGTGATCGCAATTGCACATGCTAGTAGTCCAATAAATCTGATGCATACCTTGACTAATTCAGGTTCTGGTGTCTAGCTACCTTATAAGAAGTTAGATTTCTGATCTCGTTATTTTCTTGGCAAAACTGATAATTTATGTTGACTTAAATCGCTATCGGGGTAAAAACTTGTTTTCAGATTATACCAGTATAATAAAACTGTTGATATTAAAAATGACCAGTAAACATCGTTTGACTGCCATAAAAACGCCGTTAAATTAGCTTAAATGATATCAAAGTTGAGTCGCAAAATTCGAATTCCAAACTAGCAAACCTGCAAAAATTCGTAGCTGATCGCTAGGCTTAGCCACAAGTTGCTGATGAATCCCAAAAAAGTTGCCGATAAAAGTGTCTAAAAGTTGCCAAAAAGTTGCT
>JANCMA020489135.1:0-10566 GCA_024336925.2 Zoanthus solanderi | reverse complement strand
ATTTTTATTACTAAATTGTTTCTTTAGAAACACCGACGCAGCTTAAACTAGTTTACCGCTAGTTAGTTTTCTTTTTCTGAAAAAATATTGAAACAAAACTGCAAAAACGATTGCTAAATTTACATAAATTGTCTTTTTGCTCTGTATGTTTTGTTTTCTGTGACATTTTACCAGACACTTGCTATATTCAAGGCTTGATCAACTTTACATTCCAGAGCGTGGCAAACCCCAATGGCTTCATCGCCTCCTCCATCCACCTTTTCTAACATTTTGCAGTCCCAGGAAGAAGAAGACACGACTCTCAACAGGTAGAAAACCTCTTTTTCTTTATTATAATTTGTTTTTGCTTCGCTTTAGTGTACATTCCATTACTTGTTAGAGCATCTTGGCGTTCCTTTATCACACAAAAGTGTTTACCAGGGGGGGGTGGGGAAGGGGATTGACGAGATGTGGGTTGTTTGAAAATTAATGTCTTTCCAGGGAATGCAAATTTGATCGCAAAGCTTGTTGTGTGCGGAGATAAATTTTTACTGAAAATTTAAGGGAAAAAATAGTGTGTTGTAAGTTAAAGAAAGTTATAAGAAAATATATGGTTTTTAAGGTCTTAAATGTTAGAATTAGAAAATGATTAGTTTGACCACATTTTTTTGTTTCAAAGGTTAGAAATTTAATAAAAAGCTATCACAAAATTTGAATGTCCATCATCTTCGCCGCATTGCCCTATTAGTGCTTACGATAATGGTCATAACAATTTCAACTTTTAATTGTCTAAATTACGATTACTCTGATAAAGGAATAACCCTCGAAACGTCAGCTCCTTACACCAATAACGATGATGATCATAAAATGTTCAACCTTGAGTTGTCTAAGTTACAGTTATTCTGATGAAGGACTAACCCTCGAAACGTCAGCTACTTAAACTCTTTAGGGCGGTGATCATTAAATCTCAGCCTTAAGTTGTCTAGATTTAACAGTTGCTCTGACAAAGGACTAACGCTCAAAAGTTCAGCTCCTTACACAACTTACGGCGATGATCATAAAATGTTCAACCTTGAGTTGTCTAAACTACAGTTGCTCTTATGAAGGGCTAACTCTCAAAACGTCAGCTTTTTACACTGCTTACGGTGATGATCATAAACATTTCAACCTTGAGTTGTCTAAACTACAGTTGCTCTTATGAAAACGTCAGCTTTTTACACTATTTACAATGATAATCATAAAATTGTCAACCTTGAGTTGTCTCAATCATGTAAGATCCAATTAAGCTGTATTTTTATGTGTTTAACACGAACATAAAAATGGACGCTGACATTTTTCCAAAAAATATGTCTAAAGTACTTCTTGTACTTACTTGCTGAACTATTCAAAAGCTTTCTTAAACTAATCTATGGCTGCCTATGGCCTACTGGGTGCTTTGTATTTTACTTTTTATGGATGTTACATTTTGGAGTCATCTTCAATGAACGTTTTGTTATTCATGAACCACTAAAATACCCATTTTAGCTCATTCTGCGCAAGCAATAAATGAGTATTATGGGGGTGAAATGTCGACGGAAGGGGCTGTAGACCGAAATTGTGGACGGAAATTGTGGACCGTAGGCGGAAGTGAAAGTGTCCTGCGAGCGTGGCTCCATGGTAGAACTTTTGACTTTCGTGTGCACGGGCCTAGTTCAAGGCCCGTACTGAATTTTTTTTTTACTTTCAGTTTGTTTTGTTTTTTTAACTTAAAATTTATGATTTAATCATACACTGTTTAATATTATTGTCCATGACATGAATGAGCTGGCTCTAAGAGCCCTTTGATTTACTCATGAACTAGCCTCATGAACTGGTCATGATCCGAGCCAGCAAGTAACAGGATAGACTTTTTTTCATGCTTCAGTTAAGTACCGCTTTAATCTTTTAAATGCGGCGTAATAAAGAATAAACAAACTAAATCTCTTTTTATGGGTTGCCTATGGTAAGTTCATAGGGAAAAAAAGATTTAAATGATGCGCAATTTGCCGCTTATGAATGAAACAAGCGAAGGTAAACAAAAGTAGGCATGGCTTCCGGGACTGCTTTAACGTATCTGAGACTTTCAGAAACTTGTTATTTAGAAATAGTTTTATGCAACTTGGTAATTGTACGTAAAGAAAAGTATTTATACGTAACTTGATATTGAACGTAAAATTGCAAGAGCTGGCTAACTCTACTTTTTTTTTCGTTTCTATAGAGCGAGGAAGAAGCCACTGCATTTAATACAAGTAAGTTTTGTAAGGATTACTTCTTTATTGACAAAAATTTCAATACTATTAAAAATTATGCCAAGAAAGCAGTAATTTATTCAAATTGTTGCATTATAATTTTGATATATTTCTTGATTTCTTGATAATGTTTAGCAATTCAGTCGCTTGATTAATTAGTTAATTGATCGATTGACATTAATTCATTGATTCAGTAATGGAATCGGTTGTTCTTCAGTTATTGCTGTGGCAGCGAGGTCGCATTAAGCGATCGACCGCAGGCAGCAATACTGATCAGTAAAAAGGCAGACTGCCAAGAAAAATTTAGGCTCGCAGGAACCCTTGATAGACCTTTGCATCCCCAAGTGAGACCAGAATCCCTTGCGCACTACGCCACTGACGTCAACCAGGTGCACAAGGGTCGTTCTTCATTGTCTGCTCAACGGTTTGATTTCTTGAATTTAGGTCATGAACTACTAAGGATGAGATGTACTGTGTAAAATAATTTAAGAATTCAAAACAACAACGACTATAAAGCGACAGCAGTCATACTTTGTTGGTAGGCTAGTTTATTCGCTCTTTAATTCATTAATTAAACGACTCCCGTTTTCTTTATCTCACCTTAGATAGAAGACCAAGCAATCGAGGAGCTGTTAAACCAGTATGGCGGAAAATATAATCCTTGTGAGTTGGTTACGGTAGAAAGAATGACAACTGCAACGGCGACTCCTGTTTGGAAGAAAGAGCGTACGTTGTCCATTGCAAGCACATGATTGACAGATATAAAAATTGGTGAATGTTTACCCAGGGAAACTTTGCAGTCCATAGCAAATTGTTGAATTCCTAAGAAACCCGTGTTTTTTGTGATGTAACATTAAGCTTTTGGAGCAATCGACATGGCTTTTCAGTGCTTTACCTACAACAAGGACAAGAATAATAAGATTGCAATAAAAATGACAACAGCACCAACGACATTGGTAACAACGACAATTGTAATAACAGAAACAACGACAACAAACTATAGTAACTACAACAACGACAAACTATAGCAACTACAAAATCAACAAACTGTAGCAACTACAACAACAGTAAACTATAGCAACTACAACAGCAACAACAAACTATAGCAACTACAATTACTACAACGACAAACTATAGCAACTACAACAACAATAAACTATAGTAACTACAAAATCAACAACCTGTAGTAACTACAGTAACGATAAACTATAGCAACTACAACAACAATAAACTATAGTAACTACAAAATCAACAACCTGTAGTAACTACGGTAACGATAAACTATAGCAACTACAAAATCAACAGACTTTAGCAACTACAATTACTACAACAACGACAAACTATAGCAACTACAACAACAATAAACTATAGTAACTACAAAATCAACAACCTGTAGTAAGTACAACAACAACAACAAACTACAGCCACTATAACAGTAAACTATGGTAGCAAAAACAAACTGTAGTAACTACAAGAAGAATAACACAATCGACAACAACGATGAAACAAACAACGACAACGACAACAGCGTCAAGAATTGCAACCTTATTTTACTCCTCAAAAACTTAATTACATAATAACAGTCAAGAAATAAATTTTAAAGGAAAAACTATATTTAGGCTTTGCTCTCTCTCTTCAAAGTAATTGAGTATGACACAGCGCAAAGATCGAAAACTGTTCAGAGTTTCAATGAGAAAATTAGGAACTGCGTATTCCTTGGAAATGCGGTATGGTATATATTCTCAATTACAGATACATCATATAAATTATACGTTCTAGACCAGCTGGAAAGCAACAAAGACAATGATAAAAGGGCAAATTAAACTCGGAGTGCACTTTATGACTAGATAAAATGCCTTTTGAATTCAACCATCACAACAAAAGTTAAATGTAAAGCAAGTACTTGAGATTAAATGTCATAAATGGAATGCTGCCTCTGTGTTTCTACAAAAACTGTGTTACAAATTGATAAGTTTTACACCGTAGTGAGAAGAATTTTGAACTGATGTTTCGGACTGTAGTCTTTCCTCGGAGTGAATCCGTGAGAGATAAATAAAGAGGTGGTTATATAGTGATGCAAAGCAAGATAACACAATGCGATATGTTTGTAAAAACAAAAGGAAATAAAAGGATAGAGATGTGTGAGAAAAAAATAATTGTAAAAAGACAAAATGTTTCTTGAACAAAAGAAGGTCTAACAGAAAGTGAAATGTTTAGTTATCCCGTGGGGATTAAGAGTACCCAAAGCGTGGATTAGTCACGATAATTGTTACCGCCTTTGATGATAGATAGACCGAATGAAACAAAAATAGAAATAGAATAATTAGAAGAATAAAAATGGCAAAAGACAGGTTTAAGACAGATTGTTCTTACGTATGTCATAAAGATGATTTCTGACGCGATCACCTAAACGACGGCAAGTTTCCCTGATATATGATTTGTTGCAATTAGAGCATGGAATGCAATAAATATTAGATCGATGTTGTGCACTTGAATTGATCGGTGATGTTAAGAGAAGACTTGAGGCCCATAACAGAGGTACGTAGAACGACAAAAGGACAAGTTAGACATCGTTTCGGGGAACAACGAAAAGTGCCAGGTTCTTTATTGGAAGACAGTTTTCATTTAACCAAAAATCACATTAACAACGCATGCGCGAATTTAACTTCACCAGTAGCTTGGATTCAGCCACAAGTTTATATTTCAAATCGAGTGAGCAAATAACACGCAACAAAACACAAACTTTTGAAAGAATTCAAGGCTTTTAAAATGCCTTAAGAACATGATATTTACAACTTCCATCGTGGCATATAAATTAATTTGTATTTTTGAAAGCATGGATGTGTGTATAGAATAATTATATTCGCTATAGAAACTTTATTGCACACTTTTGAAGGGAACATCTGTTTTGAAATGATAAAAACATCTGGAGATCAAGTCGGAGATGATTTAAGTAGATAAAAGTGCAGAAGTGTAACCAAAATCTAAAAGAAGTCAAACGCTAAACATATAAGGCACCGTGAACTAGCCACCGCTGATTATTTTTGTAAAGTCTGAAATACTGTCTTGTCACTCCACACCGAATCAGCCTGACATGTGAACAGATTAAGAAAAATTTTCTTTTCAACACTCTTACAAACAGCAGTTGTGATACACGTACAGTGCTCTGGTAGGAATATAAATAATGTCCCGGATATTACACAGTACATATTGTACAGTGTATCAGTAAGACACACAAAAATTTTAGAAATAACCGACTTGCCAATTTTTTTTTCAACATTACTTGTAGGATCGATTGATTTTTCTGATGAAATATCTGTTCCCATATTACTTTAACATTAATAGCAGTGATGTGGCAAAGTTAGAAATGGTTAGTATTATGACAGTTTTTACATACTTCCCTAAATTGCAGTAGACTGGAAAATGCATCCCACGCCGTTTTTTAATTTAAGGTTAAGCCCCACACGAGCAATCTTTATGCGTGACAATTTTTATGGGACAATTTTCATTTGCTCGTGTAGATGAACAAAACTGATCAATTTTTGGATGACAATTATATTTGCTGAAAAACTGGCATGTTAGTTTTTATGTGGCAAATAAATATTGTCACATACAGAAAATTGTCCGTGTAGACGAGACAACACATAAAATTGGCAATTATTTTTATGTCATCCATAGATCTCAGTCTCCAATCTTTTGTTTTGAAATAAAAATTGCTCGTGTAGACGGAGCGTTCACTAGCAAATAAATAAAACTTGTCACATAAAAATTGCTCGTGTAGACGGGGTTTAACTTTAGTAAATAATTCTTGTATTGAAGTCTTTTGTTAATGTTACTAAAAACTTTCCCTAAAAATGACTGAGCAGATATTCAGGCCTCAATTCGTATGACAAACACAAACACAGTCAACAACTCTTGAGATCGTCCTACTCTGACACGTAACATGATATATTGAAATCTGAATTGGATCCAAGAATATGTCGAGTGTGTTGTTCTATTTAAAGTCTCCGAAGATAGAATTAAAGGGGTTCAGGATTTGTGTTCCAGGGAAATTTTAAAACGCATTATTCCATCTCGTAAAAGTTAGAAAATTAAAGTCTTAAGCTTATTTTACGCATCTGTACGTCTCATTACTTGTTTAAGAAACAAAACCATTTTTTCCGACGTTAGGGAGAATTCGAGAGCAGTTCACCTGCTCGAGAATTCTCACAAACTTTGCCGAGGTTTTAACCAGGCTATGAAGGCAAGAAGAACATGCTTTATTTCTCTTGTAAAATTATTATTTTCCGACATAATAAAGAAAAAGACGATATACAAAGCGCGTTTGTATAGTTCATTTTCTTTCATGACACTGTAAATTCTCACAACTTGGAGAGAGTTAATCGTATTGCACGTCATTTTCATGCTTCATAGCGCTATGAAAACACTCTTGTCAACCAATCAAAACGCACGTACTATCCAAATTATTTCATAACTATTAAAGTTGTTCAGCTATCGCACGTTCCGGAGTATCGACTTGTTACATAAGTGATAAGGAATAAGGAAATATTAGTTATATAATACATGGCAATATCAGAACTTCATTCAACTGCAGAGCCTGGTAAAATTTCAAAATAATGCTGTTAGACAAAATAATTTTGACTGGTAATGTATTTTTGGTTTTTCTTTGTTTTTACAGTTCTTCCTGTCAAAAATAGAAGAGAATAGACGAATGCATCCCTCAATACATTACCTTTTTCTTGATACAAATTATATACTAGTTTTCATTATTTTTCTTTCAAAAGTTTGATACGACAACTAGTACTGCATAAACTTTGTGTCTTGAAACCCATTTTAGGAGTAATGGGAAAATGTGAAACTAGAATGATCAGAGGCAACCCAAGCAAAAAATCAGTGTGAACTTAAGCGAAGTAAAATTGCAAATTTAATTTTTAATAAAATTTAACTAACTTTAGTCTGATGTTGTTTCTGGTAATCTGTTGATCCGTTGTAGCTAGTTTTTTTCAGGCATTTTAAGCGAATTTGTTGCCGTTTCGATCACTAGTAAGAGTAGTTTAATTAAAGTATCTTTTCTCTTATTAAAAGGGCAAGAAAATCGCTTAAAATGCCTGAAAAACCAGCTACAACGGATCAACAAACTATCAGAATTTAAGTTTTATTAAAAATTAAATTTGCAATTTTACTTCGCTATAGATTCCATACGAATACTGTATTTCTAAGTTCACACTGAATTTTTGTCTGGGTTGCCTGTGGAATGATTTAGATAGAAAAGAAGGGTACGTATCGAAACAATAAAGATCCTTTGTCAGGCCTCATAGCTGCCTCTCGGGTGTGTCTCTCTACTGAACTCTTGCCGAAGAACCCATAAAATGTTTTAGTCGCAATTGATTCAAAACGAAGTCGTCCGGTTACAGGGTAGTTTAACCAAATTCTGATTGTGTATTATTAATTTTATTTGTTCAAAATAGACAGATTCGTTTCTGCTAGCGGATTTAGAAAGATTTCTGTCTAAACTGGATATTCCTGTGTTTCAAGTTTTGCAAAACATTTCAAATATGTCAAAACTATGCAAATAATCAGATATTAGTTACCATGCAGTCATACATTGAGTGACAAATATTTAAAAAATTGATGAAAGCGCAACGTTGCGGATTTGCTTTTCTATATTATACACATGATCATGGGAGAAGATATTTTATCTGAAAGATCATTCAAAACAAGTGCACGCATTTTTTATAAGAACAACTTTATAAGAACAATGAGGCTCAAATTGGCCGAAAATTAAGAACAATTTAAGAACAAGCTCAGACTGAGGCTAAAACAAAAGTGAAAATGTTTGTTGTTGAAACTTAACTAAATCTTGTAAAATCGTTGGGCAACAAGAAAATTGACCTCTGCAGCCTGTAGGCAAGGACTGCGAGAGATGACAAAATGCACAGTGGTCAGTAATCCTGGATAAATGTACCGGAGATCTCCTCAAAATACAGACGATCACTATTACTTTTGAATGCCTTGTCTTTTTGTTTTGATTTCTTATTTCAAACCTCTCACAGAAATAAGAACAAAAATAAAAACAAATTGAGGCTGAAGCAGCCAAAAAATTAAGAACAATGAGCCTCGGCAAAATGTACTGGTTCTTATAAAAAAAAAGCGTGTAATGACTAATGTTGAAAGAGAAAATCAGTGAGTCGATTATTCCCAAATTTTTATGTGTCAATATCATACACTGATAAAGTTTAACTGTACAAAAAAATAACTATAAATATAATATTCGAAAGACATTATCTATATTCCTATTAATATCACGACTCGAAATCCTAGACAACTCATATATTATTTATAAGAAACCTTTCAAGATTGTGATAATTCACTCACGAAATAATTAAAGGTTTCGAGTTCCTGTTGAGATTCTCTGTCTCCAGATTATAGGATAAAAATTTTTTAAAAGAATAAGTTGCGCGTGAGGCCGGTAATTGTATGTAAACTGGTAGTCGAAGTAATTATATGGCGTTCGCTGTTTGGACAGTTTTCAGATCCGAGACAGAATGTGCGTAAACTGGATGTTATATACAGTCACTCTTTTTCACCGAGAACTCGGCTAATTTGTTTAAAAGTTTGCCAAATGTAAGCCTGGCCAACTCAGATCTCTCTACAAGGAATGACTGGCGGTGCTTAGAAAAAACTGTTTATATATGTTTTTCAATAAAACAAAGCTATAGTATCAGTGTAGTTTTCCACATTGATTTCTTTATTGGCTTTGGAGGAAAATGAAACATCGGTTAAAAATTTATTCCTAGATTAATGCTAATTGCTTTTCAATAACTTGGCCAAGACCATTTAAAAGTTGCGATCTGAGAACTGCAACAATAAACAAAAACAATTTCTGTCGTCTGAATTGCAGATTTTAGACAAAAAGAACAATGTACGTGAAGACCAATAATTTCTCCCAACTAATTTTCCAAATTTTTAAACTATTAAAAGACGCTGGAAGTGGCGGAAAAACAATTTTAGTTCTAAGGGGGGGGGGGGGACCATTCGATTTTTGAGAGAGTCGCGCAGGCAAACTAGCAAGATGTGTTTTTTTTCTTGTAAAAGTGCAACGCAGGATATGTTTTTAATTTTGGCAGTTTTTTAAGCACTCTCTAGGCTGGATATTTTTTTCCACGAGTTTTTTTGTTAGAGTTGCAATAATTTTGTTCTTAATCTTTTACACACCTCTCAAAAATCAAATGTTCCACCTCTTATGTACGCAGTTTAAGTTATCGCAAAATAGAATTCTTATAAAATCTTTAGTTTAGACTATTTGAACCCGTATCGTCTGCGATCCTGTTGGTCCTAAGCTATAAAGCAAAGGATGTTGGGAGTAGGTCATTTTAACGGGTGTATCAATGCCAATAGAGTCAATTGTAGAAAGATTTTTTTGGTCGACTTTTTTTAATTTTCACTGGCAAAAGTTAAATGACAATAGGCCACTTTTCTAATGCCAATATTTGCTAGTTTTAGGTCTCTGTTGGGGCAAAATAGTGTTGCTCGTTACATTTTGTTTTCTTAATTCAACACACTAGCAGTTTTTCCTACAGAGGACCGGGACAATTAGAATTCTACATCAGAAAAATGGTGCATTTAATAACGCAAAATACATGGAAAATACATTCTCGTACTTAGCGCTCTAATAATTTTATTGCACTTCCAAGAATTGAGCAAAAAGCTAAATCTGCATTAAAAGTTTTGGAAATTCAAAAAGATGGTGTTGTATGATGATGATAATAATAAAAGGTGTGAAAGTCATAAAGATGAAGATGATGATAAGGTGTGATCATAATAATGATAATAATCTGATGATGATTGATGATGACAATGATAATGATGAGGGATGATGATGATGCAGGATGGTGATCATGATGAGGGATGATGATGATGATAATGATAATGATAAGGGTGATGATGATGGTGATGGTAATGATGGTAATGATGATGATAATAAGGGTGGTGATGATGATGATGATGATGATGATAATGATAATGATGATGATGATAATAATGATAAGGGTGGTGACGATGATAATGATAAGGGTGGTGATGATGATAATGATGACGATGATAATGATGATGATGGTGATAATGATAAGGGTGGTGATGATGATGATAATGATGATGATGATAATAATGATAAGGGTAGTGATGATGATGATAATGATGACGATGATAATGATGATGATGATAATAATGATAAGGGTGGTGATGATGATAATGATGATGATGATAATAATGATAAGGGTGGTGATGATGATAATGATGATGATGATAATAATGATAAGGG
>JANCMA020489134.1:0-20384 GCA_024336925.2 Zoanthus solanderi | reverse complement strand
AGGTAACAACTTCTCTGCAAAAGTATCAAACCTGAAGCGCACATTAAATATATCGAGGATCCATTTATAAGTACTTTCTGTTGAATATCTTTTGCAATATAATTAACTGAGATTAATAGAAATTATATGCAATCAGGAAAACAATATAAACCAAGAGATGAAAGTTGTTTTACTATGTTAACTATTTCAGTCAAAATTTTGATACAATGTTTGATTAATTCTAAGATTTTTTTTAAAATCTTATTTAGCAAAAGCAAAAAGCATGTTACATGCAAGTGAAGGTATATTCCGTGCAACGGTAAACAATTGAACAATTGAAGTTTTTCTTTTGTTTTTTGAAGTTTTTCTTTTTTCTATTTTTAATCAGTGATAGTTATAAAACTAATAAATATTACATTTTGAATATAAATATCATGTACTAAACAAATTATATGAGATATACATTAACTATGTTGCAACTTTTCTTTTCAATTTTAATCATCCGATAATATTGATCGAACCTATGTCTCGCTGTTTTCAAGTTTGGCTTGCTAACTACTGCACCATCAAGCTAAGGACCACCACACTTGATGATTAGCAAGCATGTGGTAAGCCGGTCAATGTTTTAAAATTTCGGAATATCGTTTCCTTTGCCGAATAAGATAAAGAACAACTGAGCTTTTAGACCAACTAAAACAACAGCTCTGGGATAATTTTTGGAGCAAAAGAGAGTTTCTTGAAGAAGTTATTGGCGAACAAAATGTCTGAATATTTAGTGTAAATTTATGCGGCGCCATAATTACAAAGCATAGGATTGAAAAATTTCGTTATATTTCACTATCTAAGTAACACTTTTAAGCATATTATAATCTAACTTATTAATATGTTGCAAATATATCGATTTTTGTGGCTTTAAAAAAAACGTGACACAGCGTTGTGTGGCATAGTTAGCGTCCTACATCTCTGCGAACAAATTCGAGCAAATTTAAAATCTTCATGAAATAATATTGAAACATGGTTCTAACAGTTTCCTAAAACATGTTAAATAATAGAGTTGATAGGATTCAAAGTTAAATTTTGATTCTAATTTTTTAGGCCTATGACGTAACATGCAAACGAAGAATTAACTGTTATCTTTTTCCAGCATTAAAAACCTGTATTTCAGTATTTTGTTATGCTACTTTACACACATCCACCAACATTACACATAAATTTGAAACTCGATTGCAAAAATTCACGAAAAGAAACAAAAACGTTAAAATGATACTGGCTAATTGGTATTCACTAACTGTTTCCAAATTTACTTGAAATGAATTCATTTATTTGCAATATTATGCTCCAGTCCAGGCTAAAGTAATTATTATATTGCTGTTTGTGGCGGCTTAATAGTTTACTAGAAAAATCTGTCAATTTCTTCCTGGGAGACCTTGCTGTAGCGGGAAAACCAAACAAAATTTACAATCCGCAAATCAGATTACGCCGCGTTGAGTGAGAACCACAAATTTACTGCTTTTCAAAAAAATAGTTTGAGACTTTTTTTTTTCCGACTCAGTAAAGTTTCCTAAAATCAATATATGTTTTAAACAAAACTTTGGACAGATTCCTCAGGGACCGCGGAGCTGGGGGAAGGGAGTGAAGGGGAAGGCCAAACGCCACTGTTCGGCACTGGTAGGCATTCAGTGCGGCAACGGATTTCGGGCAAAAATTCAAACTCAGTGGAGCAGACAAGTGCGAACTGGACACCACTGCGCTGATTTCTGATTGTTCGTGCGCACAATGATTATTCGTGCATGCACTGAAACAAATTATTTTTTTACATGGCGCTAAAAATGGGGGATAAGACAAAGTTATTTTGTTGGTTTGTGTTTAGATTGGAGGGGCGCTTAAATTGGAACGATTACGGTATATACGAAGCAACCGTGCAAAGCAGGCTGGAGGAGTTAAAATAATAACCATTGCTGCACAAAAGTTTATGCAAATGAGAAAGTCCCAGTTATCATTCACTGCTACTCTTACGGAGTATCCGTGAGTCAAAAATGGTTTCAGATACAATTTCTTGGCTTTAGAGCAATAATAACTTAAGTGAAAAGACTATTTTTTAAATTATTCCAATTTTTAGAAATGAATTTCCTGTATTTGGAAACAACTTTTCTTAAATAATTATTCTATTCATCGTTCAAGACTTGCATAAAATGGCAGAAAACCTTAAACAATAAATTTGAATTGCACTAAAAGATTTTAATGTTCTTATATTATATTTTGTACTTAAAAAAGTAATAGGTGAAAAATACATTTTTGACTATTGTTATTTTTGGTATCCTTTGCATACATGATTTGATTTTGAGTCAAAAGTAAATCTGAAACCGCCATTTTGTTTCAAGAAATACACGTGGTGATCAACACATTTCAGTCGATGAGCGCCTCCGACAGAATCGATCTAATTGCCAGCAAATGAAAAGCTATTATATATTTTCTTCCAAAAGGAGTGACGTCACATAACACGATTAGTGTCAGCCTTTTTTAGACGTTCCCGCTCGGTACACTTAGGCTAGGTTGAAAATCGCGCCCAAATGGAAACCCCAGTTGAACTACTATACACATTAACCGACTTTCTTTCCCACAAATTTTCATAGGATGTCCTAAGGGGACTTACGGGTTGGACTGTAACCAAACTTGTGATTGTCAACACAGTTCAGAGTGTCATCACGTGACAGGGAAATGCGAATGCAGACCGGGATGGATTGGGGACAAGTGTGAAAATAGTAAGACTTGGTTTGTACCCTGACGGATATGAATAATTACATAATTTCATTATCAATCAATCAGTGGAATTGTATACGCAACTTAGGCTACATGTGTTAGGAAAGAATGAAAAGTTACAATTTTACAACTACGTTTCGTCATTATAAAGTTAAAAAATACCGCCGCCTGGTTAGCTTGGTTGATAAGGTGCCAGTCTATCGTGCGGGTGGCTTGGGTTCGAATCCCGGCCGGACCAACACTCAGGGTCTTAAAATATTTGAGGAGAAGGTGCTGCCTTTGCTCTAATATCTGGAAATGGTTAGACCTTTCGCGTCTTCTCGGATAAGGAAGTCCAAGTCCAATCTCTCGAGCCTTCTATTGAGGGACTTAAAAGAACCCACACACTTCTCGCAAAGAGTAGGGTAGTGATCCCGGTGTTGTGGTCTATCTCTATTCCTTCCATTGAGGGCACTTCTTATCGGCTGCCAGTTGCGGCTTAATATGCGAGCCGCTCCAGCGGACTTTCTAAGACCCTCAACTGTCTGACCTCAACTGTATATATTGTAAACAGGTTCTAAAAGGCCCCGAGGGGAGAACTTGTATATATATATATATACATATATATATATACATACATAGGTAGCTCGTGACAGACAAACCTCTGTGGTCGGTTTTCAGGACACTGTATCAATGTTTGATAGACATGCTGTCTCAGGCATTTCATCTAGAATTGAGAAAAATAACTTTACAATGCCAGTATTGTTCCAAAGCTGGTTAACTTAAGTCAAAATTCAAAATAAGAAAAAAAGTTGAGTAATTTGCAATACGGTTTAGGTTAACCATTGAAACATATTATTAGAAGAAAAATTAGCATCCGAAACCAGCCTATAGGACGTAGGAAATAGAAGTTCAAGGATACAAATTTTTATCCTGCGGGTTAGAGCTAATCTGATTTGAGCAAATGAGCCAAAACCATGTAAATTTAAAATGGCTAATCGTTAACTAACTGCATTCAATTAATGCACATGGAACTGTTATTCTGTTTCTATCAGGAAAAATGTTTAAAGTTCAAGTCTTGGTAAGAACAAAAACATAAGTGACTTCTCGTTAAGGCAGCTATATTTTTCATCTTTCAGAATGCCAGGCAGGTTCATTCGGGCTTCGATGTCAGTTACTTTGTCAGTGTTACGACACCAATACGGTATCGTGTGATCACACGAATGGCAAGTGCTATTGCCAGTCAGGCTGGGCAGGAAACGAGTGTACAATGTGTAAGTGACGCAATGATTTACGTTGGTCAGATTGCGTGTCTTGATCCGTTGCAGCGTCAGGCAACCTACTTTGAACTTTATGCCGTATGTTTGTTTTATTGGCTCGCTTTTAAATAAACAGATAAACAGTGGCTTTATGGCTGAGTTAGCACAATTTTTAAATGGACCAAATAAGCAATTGAGAGATTAGGAGGTTCGATCAAAAACTGTCTCTGTCTAAATGGGTTTGGGAAAAGTACGACTGTGCAAATATTTAAACATCAAGCCCGCACACATCATACAAGCAATAATATCAAGCTCGCACACATACACGCAATAATATCAAGCTTGCACACATCATACACGCAATAATATTAAGCTTGCACACATCATACACGCAATAATATCAAGCTCGCACACATACACGTAATAATATCAAGCTTGCACACATCATACACGCAATAATATCAAGCTGGCACACATACACGTAATAATATCAAGCTTGCACACATCATACACGCAATAATATCAAGCTGGCACACATCATACACGCAATAATATCAAGCTCGCACACATCATACACGCAATAATATCAAGCTGGCACACATATAAAATAACAATTTAAACTGTTGGCTAGAAGATTTAAAATTGTCAAAGTAGTATTTGCCTAGAAGCTAGATGATGAATTCTTGGGATGACGATTGGTGATTTCACCATGTAGATTTTTGTCAAGTTATACGATATACTTAGTGTCAATGTGTTTTCACAGTTTGTCCAACGCGCACGTTTGGTCTTAATTGTGCTGGAAAATGTAAATGTCAATGGGATACAACTGAGAAGTGCGACCACAAGACTGGGGAGTGTGAATGTCAAAGTGGGTGGACTGGGTCCGACTGTGGAAAAAGTATGTTTTACCTTCCAAGTACTAGAAAGGAATTCTTTGTTCTTGAATGAAACTTTTGCAGTAATGGTGAACGTTTTAAACATTGTTTACTTTGTCAAAAAATTATTCTTATTATAATTGTTTTAAAGATTTACTTTTATATTTTACTTCCCAGTAAAAGATAACACACAAGTTATAATTTTAAAAGTTTTGGCTTTGTCGAAGGCACGCTTCTATCGAGTAAAATGGCGTGTTTTTGTCAAAGCACATATAGACGCTCGCATTAGGTCTTCATTTGTAAAATAATGATTGCTTTAAAAGAACATGAATGCCTTTAAGAAGTATTGGGTTCTTTATTCTAGAACAACCAGAACAGGGTAAGCCGTTAATCGAAATGGAATAAAGCCAAGTGAGGAGGACAGTTGAAATGCAAAGAAAAAAGTTCTCTCTTCCTCGTCAACACTTTCTCGTTACTTCCAGCGTGCTTTATTAGAGTACAGAGCACGGTATCAACGTCTTATCTAGCAAATCCCTTGAATTGTTTTCAAAAGCGTTTTGAAGTATGTTAGTGCAAAAGTACAATGCCTATTGAATTTATTCAACTCCGGGTTAAAATGTTGTGAATGTTATGTCAGTACTAAGAATCTCACATATTGAGACCTATAAATGAGATTCCTGCGTTGATGTTTGGATAGAAACAACTTGATAAATTTGTAAGTTTTACACTGTAGTGAATAGAATTGTGAAAAAACTGACGTTTCGGACTTTAGTCCTTCACTCTGACAAAGGACTACAGTCCGAAACATCGGTTTTCACAATTCTATTCACTACGGTGTAAAACTTATTAATTTATCAAATTGTTTATAGTAAGAGTTAGTTCTGAATAAGGCAAACGATGATTTATCTTAATTCTATAAATACAACGTAAGACATTGACAAGTACTGTAATTTTTTGCTCCGTTTCTTTTTCGTGAAGAATGTGCGGATGGCTTCTACGGCTATTTTTGTAAAAGTGTTTGCAGTTGCAAGTCTCCCAATATGACTGGGTCTTGTCATCACGTGAGTGGCTCATGTTACTGCAAGTCAGGTCACATTGGGGAATACTGCAGTGAAGGTAACCGTCTGTTAGAAAAAGAAAACTCTAACAATTACGAATTCCATAAATACTTGTAAAAACGAATATAACAAAGCGTGTGTGATCTGGCTCAGTTAGTAAGAACTCTGACTACCAAGCTCTGAGATCGAATCTTGCCGAGGGTTGGAAATTCGTACGCTCCTCCTTTAACCACATTGTTTGTGGAAAGGGATAATTAAACCGTTATTCTAGTCTCCTGATCCCTCAATCTTCTATAACGGTTTAATACGCAACCTTCGTTCACTGTACAGAACTCCGCGCGTGATTGGTCAAAATTGATCGCAAGATCACGTGATTTCATTGACTGTTTCACTATTTGTTCCTGAAAATTATCCTGTTCACGTTAATTTTTAAAAGTTCTATTTTTTAATCTTTTTTCATGTACAGCTTTTCTGTGATCTCCATTTTTTTGTTTATATTATATTCTATTTGAACTAGGCCATTTCAATTATGTACTTATTTAATTTAAAGATTCTTATTTGTTCAAACTCTTGTTCGTGTGGTCATGTATCGTACCGTGCAATGCAGTGAATTGAGGTTTAGAAACTTTCAGTTTCTGTTTTGTTTACAAATACACGCACGCGGTGGCCACACAGTGAAAGAGAATTTCTAGTTCATCGTGTGGTCAAAAAGTGCGCGTATTTGTAAACAAAACACGAACTGAAAGTCTCTAACCTTGAATAAAAACTTTGTATGTCTGAGGTTGGGTCAGTTGAACCGTTGCTAAGTCTCCTAAGCTCTCAATCTCCTATAACAGTATATGGATCTTTGTTGTGTCCGTGTGTTTGGCTCAGTTAGTAAGATGTCTGACTGACTAGAGGGAGGCCCTGGGTTCGATCTGAAGCTTTTCCGAGGGTTGGACGTTTGTGGGGCCTTCTTTTGCCGCACCGTCCGTCGAAAGGTAAGTTAAGTTGTTGGTCGACAAAAGCCTTGTTACGACCCGGTTTTGTGGTGGTCTATTGTTGGTCACTGGTGGCATTTATCCTTGGAATGTAAACTGTGTGGTACATCATGTCCTCAAGTCCCCTCAAAAAACGTTTTTAAAACCCCAACGTTTCAGCACCTGTTACTAATAGTTATTGATACAACTGACTATTTGCTTTTTATACAACACACCTTTATAATTTATTGTGGCAAGGTTAAATATGTTCTGCAAAGGTTGTTCTAGCAAGTATTGCGTGTACATTTGCTCAGCAGTAGAATTCGCTACGTTTTTAAAACTTTTCTCCTCCTTTTTATTTTGCTAATTCTCAAAACGATCTCATTTCTCTTTTATGTTCGAGTTTTTTTTAATATCATTTTATAAACAATTCTATATAAAATTGTTTGTTACTTCTAAGCGGTATGGCCAATTTTCCACTTTTGAAAAACTAACTTTTGAACCATAACATTATCGGTAAAGCTTATAGATAAATAAAATAGCTAGATAGCCTGTACAGTCCTAAGGTTGTTTCCATTTAGCTAGCACCTTACATGAAGGCCTGTTTACATACACAACAAAATTTATGAAAATTATGATGCAAATAAACAAATAAAACTTTTTTCTAATGCAATTTTGATTCGCCCCAGTTCTTTGTGGGGACAAAAAAGCTGCAAATCTGGTGAATTAAGACCAAATGCGACCGAGCAACACTATTGTGCCCCCAGAGAGCGGTCCGAAACTGGCAAAACTTTGCATTAGAAAATTGCGTATTGCCATTTACTGTTTAAAAATAACTCTCTTGTAGCTTGTCCGGCTGGGAAGTATGGAGAGCGGTGTAGTAGTACTTGTAGGTGCCAAAATAACGGTTCTTGTGAGCCAGTCAGTGGAACGTGCTTGTGTGTCACTGGTTATCATGGGCATTATTGTGAGAGAGGTTTGTATTTTCGTTTAAAAATTCTAGGACTGATAATCGAGGACTAGAATTCCGCAACGCATTTCTACTTTTGGCTGTTTTCGTTCCATGACAAATGAGGCGAGTTCAGCTACTCGATAGAAAGTTTTTTCATTTCTTTCACAAATACTTGATGAAAGATTAAAAAAAAAAAGTTCTATTATCGGAAATGACTCAAACAAAAATGCAAGAGTATTTCAATTAGGTCGTACAAAAGATTGCATATACTTGAATCATTCGTTACAAATCATAAAAAATCAGGAGAGTTAGCCAGAAAGTTATTTCCGTACACATAAACTATCTATCTTTGTTATTATTGTTCCCGTTATATAATTATCTATCTTTTCAATATTTTTGTTTCTGTGATATTTTAAAATTTTCAATAAATATGCGGACATAGAAATTCAGTATCATTTGTACGTTATTATCATAATCATATACCAATTTCAATAAAGCAAGGAATGTTTAACAATTATTCACCGAAGTCGACGCAAGAAATTTTACAATCTCGCGCGTTCTGCGTTAACAATATAAATTTATTATATACACTTAATGACTGCTCACGAGGGAAACAAAACAGAAGTTTCCCGAGGGAGCACTCATTAAGTGTTGTGTCACATAGTATAAGCAAAATAAACCACAATTATTAAAACAAAACAAATTTATTACAAGAATGAGAGTAGAGATACAAAGGTGCGCAGGACCGCAATATCTCTAACAGGAAAAAAAACTCGTAAATAATACAAAATTTTTAAAAATGTATTTTGTGTTTTAAAGCAAAAGAGTAATTGGAAAAACAACTTTTATTATTACATGGCAAGTCAAATTTCTAGGGCCAATAACCAAGTTCAGCACGCTGATTGGCCGAGAAGCGGTCCAATAACTTCCCATACAAGACCGGGAAGTTATTGGACCGATTTCTCGCTAACGCGAGCGTGCACTGTTCTCTTTTACTGACCTAAAACTGAAGCCATGTAATGGCCTCGTTTGCTCGGTCTTTCCTAGAAAATATTTTCCCTCGACAGTCTGTCGTACAAGACCTCGCTGCGCTCGGTTTGTACAGTGTAAGACCTCGGGCAAATATTTTCCCGGACAGATCTCGCACTCGGTTTGTGTACGCGCTGCCACCAATTTTCCCGCCGAATTTTCCCGCTCTCAAACGTGACGTGCGACAGCAATGTTTACTGGCTGGTCAAAAGTTTCCGGGATGACGAGCAGGGTACCATTTGATTTCAACTCATCCAAGTAACCTCGGTTTAACTAATGAGAGCGCGCATTCGAGTCGAAAATGCTTTAGGTACTGGATAACATACGTTGGTTTCTCTTTCACTTTGCATGCAGCCACTGAGTTGCTCTTGTGTCAATTTATTAGTAGTAGTAGTCGCAGTTTTTGTGTTTTTTGGTATAGTTTCCTCATTTATTAAAACATTTCTTTTGAATGGTAGGAAAACGGAGGCCATTTCTTTTTGCTCTTGGAAGAAAATTGTGTTTGACTTTAAACGACGTCCATTATAACCAAACAGATCAGAATAGACGAAAATAAGTATTTACTTGTGTAGCAACAACAACAACAACAACAACAAACATATTTATTAGCAAAAAAAATGAAATTCAAACCATTTGATCCGCAAATTAAATAACAAACGCTAGTCGACGCGACGAATTCTAATTTATAATTTTACATTCAGTTTCTTGACAGGAAAAGTGGAAAAGTATTAAGTATGAATACATATATTTGATGTATGAATAGCTTAGTGGACATCACAGATAAAAGACAACCTAGTGTGATTTTTGTTTTTAATAAGCAAGAATAGTAAAATATGCTGATACGATATAATTTAATGGAGCTATTTCGATTTTTTTTTGATAGATCCCCCAACAACAGCCTTACCCGGTTGGAAAATGGGTCGGGATGGCAAAACATCCGGCTCGTCCATGAGCCTGGTGACGGGTGTAGCTGTTGGAACAGTCATATTCGTTATCATAGTTTTACTTGTGCTTGGGTATTTATGGAAAAAGCAGCTACTAATTGCAAATGGCAGTAAGCGCAACGGGTAAGCAAATTAATGTTTATTCTTAAAATTTAATCAATGGGTTCTGGATTTTTATTACATAGATATGAGTGTTTTAACGAAAGACAGACAATTCGTATTTTCCATACGAAACTATATCCAGGATACGAGTGGGATATTTTCCATACCCTCACTAGTGAAGATAACGCTGACGTCATTCCTTGTTTTTCCTTTGTTTTTCGTCTAGTTTTTTTTATTTTCGAAACACTCATATCTATGTAATAAAAAGAAAATTTTACACGTTGGTTTGAAGATATGAAGTTTATCTTCTCGTGGAAAAAAGATTTCATTCGTTGCGCTCACTCGTGATATATTTTTTCCACTCGAAGATAAACTTCATATCTTCGCGCCACCGTGTAATATCGTCTATATATTTTTGACAATTTAATTTTTTTTTTTTATTATCTGAAAATGTTAGTACCAGTAAGTAATCAAACAAAGGATTGCTACAACTATTGCAAGGTATATCATCTATTAAGTAATGAATTTTTGTAGAAATCTACTCACTATCTATCGCAAATACTGCAATCTGATTGGTTACCGCACTCACTATCTATCAGGTGATATAGATAGCGTCCGCAGGATGAAAACAAGAAGCCAAAGACTGAGACAAATAATTAATTTGAGAGACAATGACAAATAACGATATTTTACTCAACCTAGTCCAATAATTGTTTTATCATTCGATCACTGAATTTTTGTGTGGGAAGCGTTAACTTTTAAGAGGTAAATGCACGCTGCCTCGTAAGATGAGTCAAGTTGGCTTTTTTCAGTTTTCAAATTCATTGAGAAAATAAAGTGGCGAATCCCAAAAGCAGATTATCGGTTCAAGAAATTTATTTTGTAACTTAAAAAAAAAACTTACTGTTTTTGGTATCTAACAAACTGCTTAAATCTGCCTCTGGTAAACTCTGGTAAACGAGCCGCCACTTTTTTCTAGAGTAGGTCGAAACTACGCATGAGTAGTGTTATATTTGCAGCTAAACTCTGCCAGACGGTTATGATCATGAGCAGAGTCATATTTGTAGGCAACATATTATTTGTAGGTCACGTGTTTGCCCTTGCGCCAGTGAGAAAGAAAAAAATTTCCATGGAATGATAAAAATACTTATTATACGACATTGAAGGGAATTTGTTTTAACAACATAAATCTCAGTATATACGTGATAGTTAGACATACTTGAACAAGAAACTCTTGTATATTCACCTCGTGCGTTGCCTTCAAATTTTGTGAGTTTGAGTAGAAAACTCAGAAAAACACAACAAATAACTTGCTCATAGTACCTTTTCTTTTAATTGCTTTCTAAAATTGCTAAAATACTTATTTAACCTTGCAATATTTTACTTTTAAATAATTAGTCTGATTAAGTTATTAATTGATTAATTGCGAATTTTTGATGAATTCTGATAAGGGGAGGAAATCAGTTATCGCCACCGAGATAAATATAGAAAAACAAAAGATGAAGAAAATTCTTCGCACTCGAGAGAAAAAACGAAAGGGTGATCGCCGTGGAAGCAGAACTTCATCCAGTAGGCCAAAATCTTCCCCTGCCCAACAAACGAAAAAAGCATCAAAAAGCAGAGATAAGGAAAAGTTGTTATCCCACGTGAAATCTCAAGAAGAACTAAGCAATCAGAACATAATTGTCTGCAAAAGCGCATCACCAATGCCAAGGGAATGATAGCCCCAGAAAAGCAGAAACCCACTGTGTAAATTCACGCAAGGCTAAAAGAATGAAAGCATAAAATAAGAAGTAGATGTCAAACCTGTTCTTTCGTGTAGTAACGAGACAGAACTAATTCTCCAACGGCGATTAATCTCTTGTTTGTATTGCACGTGAGATTGAAAAATTATATGTTATATTATTAATTTATTTGAGTGAACAAAAAAAATGTAAATATATTTAAGAGAGACCATTTAAAAGAAGTTTAAAAGTTCGAGCGTTAGAGCATTGTAATCGTTAATCATTGTTAAATTATTCATGAAAGAGTAAAGAGTGAAACAATTCTTTTTCTGTTTGTGGTTTTGATTGTGTTGAAATGGTAATCTGTAAACCTTAGCAAAGGGTCCAGATTTATGTAATCGTTACGTTTTAATATACCTCTTATAAAGAAAATATACATTTTACTACATTTTAGTAAAATAGTTCCATACGATGTATTTCCTATTCGTGTAAGTAACGTGTGATGGTGAGATACGCAAACATACTACCAAAATCGCTATGACTGGGTTGAAGCTTGCGGCACAATCTCCAACTAACGTTTGTTAACCTGCATTAATCAAAATAAGACCATGATTTATGAAAAAATCCGATTGTTTGGGAAGTTCAGGTCTTTTATCATATTTGTGTGGTGAAGGATCGTGATATCTCGGCACCGAAATATAACATTTTTCAGGGAAACATTTTGCAGTTCATTCTGCTATGGACACTAAGACTTTATGTCGAGAATAACCAATGTCCAAACAACTTTTGTATATGAGGAATGTTTTTTTCGAGGTTTGAATTTGTTTTAATACGAACGTGATCTAAGGTTTCTGATGAAATACCTTTGAAGAGAATTGGTTTAGGCTTCGTTATATTGTTTTCACATCCATTTTTGTGTTGATATGAAGAATCAACAAGGTTTTCGAAACTGTTTTGAACTAATATCTATTTTCAGTGTTTGAAACTTTTGGGAACAACAAATTTCTTAACATATTAAGATCTGGAGAAATGACTTAGACAAGTGTGCGCATATTTTTTTTTCTGTGGATACCCAGGTATTGAATAGGAAACAGCTGGAAAAAATAGTTCTTGTGTGTTTTTCTTTGGTACCTTCAAAGCCATCTTTTGTGGAAGTTATCGCTTGTGTGAAAGATAGATACCGAGTTCCAAGTTTGTGACCCCCTCACAGACCTGTCAATGTACAGAACTAGCCCATTAATTTGATTTTGGGATAGGGGCTTTAAGTCTATAGAACAATGTTCCTGATGACTCCGTGTGGTTCTGCTACATCTTTCTGTACCAGATAGATGTTAGAAAACGTTTTACCTTTTAATAGGAACATTTAGATGGCACTCACACTGATAGGTTCATTGCATTGCATAAAGGATGCCAAAAGTGACCCCGATAACAAAGACCAAGATGTCGAGAACTCTGAGGATGCAAAAGATGAGTCAAACCTCAAACAGAATGAGAGTCTTAAACCTATTCGACAAGCTATTGTAAGGTACTTGGGTCGAGATTCGTGGAATGATGTTGAAGCAAGCCTTGAAAGCCTTGTAGCCCCGGAAGAATTGTCAGGTTTTGTGGTAAGTATTACTTATAAACTATTAGATTAAAGTTTAAACTAGATAACAACAATATCTTTATTTGTACTCTACTATTTCATAATTGAATATATTTAGTTTTAAAAAACTGTGAAAAGTACAGGGTACATGAAAAAACCAGTGACGGTTATCAAGTCATGTACCCTAAGATAAGGATGAAAAGTGTGTGTAAAAGACCAACCTGCTGTAGCAAGATTCAAATTTCATTTTTACACACCAGCTCATATGTTATGTTACAGTTGTGTCGTTACTGAAATTGCAATAGACCATTTTGGAAGTAAATAAAAGCAAGTAGGAAAAATAGCATGCAGTCACTGGATGCAGGTTTTTACCTCCGCTTACTAGTTCATGCATTTCGCTCGGAACATTTTCAGGTAGATAACTTAATTTCTCATTTTCCAAAAAGGTGACCCTTTCAGAAATTATTCAATTCTTGAAAAACCCAAAGATGACTTTAGGCACCTAAACAGCAGAAAATGGTATTAAAAACAAGTGATATCATAATAAGTACTTTATTCAAAATCTGTTTTACAAATTGATATATTTTCAAAAAAAATTGTAATGTATTTGTATATTGTAACGTAGTTATATAGTATACCACGATTATATAGATATGCTACAAAAGGCTTCTTATTTTAAGAAAAAAGGGCAATTTGTTTGATATTATAAAATGTTTGTTTATTCACAAAATTATTTTTAACTGTTTGCAGGGAACAAACTTAGACTCAAAAGATTTTGTTCAGTTCTTGGCAAAACTAGCAGATTCCACAACTTACAACAAAGATGAAAATAACACTTTTAGATTGCGAGATGTAAAAGGATTCCTTTGCTTCGAAGCTTCATTGATGCAGACGAAAGATTTTTTGGCAAGATACCCGGAAAAAAATGGAGCCTTCCTTACATTAAAATGCATTGGACCAGATGAAACTATGGAGGTATGTCTTGTTATATTTGTCCAAAAGGTTATGGCATTTCAAGTGACGACTTTTTATTAATTTAATTTTCTTTTCACATTTTCCTTTTAATCTTGAAACACCCATCTTTTTTGTTTTCTGTCAGTCAAAGAGGATTAAATGAATACGTTTGCTACTGAACGTTAGAAATCCTAATGCACTACTTATCCTTTCAGACCACGGATCGCCTTACTAAAGAAGCTTGCAGACTGGCACAGTTAGCAAATTTGCCATATGCAACAGTCTTTAACGTCTGTATTGTTAGTGAAGTAAAAACTGCTGCCGCGGTGGAAAATGTATTTAAAGAAAAAGATGTACCAGTTACAAGTGGTTTTATCTGTGTCCAGGGATGTAGAAGCAAAGGTATCTAATATGTGTCGAACATATGTTTTCTAACGGTTTAGCTTAAAGATCTTGCTATCTTTCTCAGTTGTATTAGTATGTTTTATTGATCAAAGATCCAGTTTCACGGTATGTGTGCCAAATTTTTGATTATTCTTACATAAGATATTAGCGGCATGATTGGATGATTCTTTTTGTTATTTCAGTGAACAAAGCAGGTCACTACCTCAAAAATATAACCCATCAAATATAATTTAAGTGATCATTATCGTCGCAAAGAAATATGTTATTCTATGTTTTATATTTCAAAATCGACTTCATTAATCTGTTAAGAGTAAAGCCATTTATTACATTTATCATGCTGCTGTCTTAACTGACTTCTTGGGATGTATATCGAAACCAGTCCATATTCGTATTACATAATCCATAGAGCTTTGAAGTTGTTACAAGCAGGCGAAATACCACAGATTCTGCTATTGACTACTTTTCAATGAGAGCAGACCGGTTTTTAAAAAGCTAAAAATATTAACTATTTATTTAATTGCTGTTATGTCACTCAACAGATCGTCTCTCCCTTGCGAGTTCTGTGAAGACTTTTCATGTTGGACACTTTTCTATTTCTGGAAAAAAGCTAACCAAACATTACCATTTCAAGGAAAGTGAAAAACAGGACAACTTTATTACAGTCACTAGTGACCAAGGATCAGAATCACTTCCGGAGAGTGGATTTGCGTGGCTGATCCATCACTTTAGCCGCCCCAATGATTTCGTGATTGAGATCGACTCCAAAGTTGGAAAGGGGTTCTGCTCAGCGTTAAAGGAGGGAAGAAATGCCTTTCTTGTTAACTCAGATACCGAAAATGCGGACAGTTTACGACATATGGTGGGCGAAGCACTGACTCCAGATATTTTGGATTGAGTGATTTTGTATATGGCTGAAATATGTACCATAGATGTTGACCATACGTGAATGGTGGTTCAGTCAACTGACATTGGAAAACGTCTTGGAATGAAATCACTCACTAGAACGTAAAATTATTTCAATTCTAGAAAAGGTCTCACCACCCTCCCCTTCCTTGATGGATAAAAGTTAGTTCCAAAATTAGTTAAGAATTAAGGATTTTGGTGGTGGCCAACAGACCATCAGCTTGTGGAAGTAGTTTCAGATATAATCATGTACATGAAAAAATTACTTGATTCTGATCGGTCAAGAGCAGTGCAATTACTTTGTAATTCTGTGCAAAAATGTGTAATTCCATGCAGAAACTTGTATGTCGTGCAATTACATTCTCAACGCTAATATGCCAGTCAAAATGCAGAAGTTTCTATGACAGCGATGGCGGCATGAATTGTCCGTGTACCCATGAATGTTCATGTTGTCACTGTCACGTTTTGCTTTTTCACCGCCACTTTTTTTATATTTTTTCAGTATATGATTAACATGTAATCGAACCTTTTACTCGTTCAATATGCAATTAATTTGCACACGTGTGCAATTAATTCCATATTGATTTCGTAAAGATTTGATTACATAAACTAATAACCGTAAACAGATGTGTGTTTGAAAATGGGTTGTGTTTGAATTATGTAAACCTATATTAAAACGTTAGATGTTTGACTTGTCAAAAGGCTGGGCAATTTAGAAAGTGTTAACGTGGGTCCTGAGTGTAACACAACAGTACATGCATGTGTGTAGAAAATGTAACTAGTGCACAAGAAGTTAAAAAAACATAAACATGTGTAATGTTAGTAGTTCAAGAAATCCTTACAAATTTTCAAGGATTTTTTTTTCTGTTAGAAAACTTTTGAATCATTCGTACTAAATCGTCAATCTGAGTAACAATTTTCCGACAATTTTATGTCATAATAAAAAGAATCCTAACCATTTTCAAATTCAAGCAACGTTTTTTCAATGAATGCATACCTTTTTTATGTTTTTTATTTCCTGTGCACTATAATCTTTATTTGAAAGGATAGGCCATGTCAGGAGCCAATTACCAGGAGCGTGATTGTAAGGTACATCCTGCCATCAGCACAGTCACAAAAGTGTCTATTTTTGGATCCCGATTTCCCGCGAAAAGCAGTTACCATGATGACTGCCGCAAAAGCGAAAAATATGGCGGACAAACTATTGGCACGGTCCACGATTTCCTGGAGTGACGTTATAAAATCTCACATTGTGATTGGTGAGATACGACACCCTTTGTTTGTTTCGCGGAAAAAGGAAAGCCAAAAATAGACACTTTTTCGACTGTGCTGATGGCCACACCCAGTATGGGAGAATCACGCTCCTGGTAATGGACTCCTGCAATGTCTAGAGTTCCAAGGGTTCCGAAATGTGTGATTTTTACGAAAGAGGTTTGAAAGTATTGACAAAATTTGTACCACTGGGTAGTCCATCGATATCTCACGGCTAAACTCTCACCTTGGGCCATATCAATAAATTATTTTTTATTTACAATTTGGTTGTGGTGCTTTCTAACTTGTTTGCATACACATAAAATGAGAGGATGGGGCTTCATTACAAATTATTCTTGCATAGGGGCTATGAATTTCTAAAACTTCTATTTTATTTTTGAGCAAAACGCTTGTTAGCGCATATAAAGTGCAATTTTTTTTAAGTATTCGGTTCCTAAGATTAATATTTTCCTTTTAGCAGCCAATGGAGTGACCCCTTATTATTTTGGAGATCTCGGTCGGCAGACGCTAATCGTGGTCGGATATTCCGTGATACTTAACGGAATTTTTACAAAGCTGCAACAATTCAAATAGCTTCGGTTAAATTTTCTCATCAATTTAATCGTTGTACAGTATTTGTTCATTTTATCCTCTGTTATATCAACTTTTATTTAGATAAAAATTTTCGAACTGTTGACAATGCAAGAGTTCTTCTGATCTGAGAAAATTATCTTTGAGTTGGAAAACGTTCATTATTTTTTGTCAATTTGAAAGCCATATTTTGGAGGGAGCTAATAGAAAGTTTACCTAAGAAATAAAATTAACGATATTTTCATGATATATTAATGGACCGTTTACAGGCGTGTAAGACTACAATTTTTTATCGCTTCCACAACCAATCAACTCAATTCAATTTACGCGTTGGCAAAAAATGTATGTGATCAAAACAACTCGCGGCAAATGCATTTTTTTTTGTTGATGTTTTTGTTTTTGATTCGATTCTAAGCTATTTCACACTTGAAGGTTACAAAGATAATTGATTATCTAGCAGTGATTTTTTAAAGAAAGTAATGGTTATCTAGAATGTCATTTGATGTCAATCCGTCTTAGATTTTAAGTACCAAGAAAAGTCGATTTACTAGAATACTACTAGTAGAATTTTAAACGTCTTTGATCACCGAAAAAGGGATATACCAAAGAAGTTTACTCTAGCATAATTCTCAATCAAATTGCATCTTTCCGAAGACCAAGCTGTTGGGTTACATCTCTAAATGACTGCTACGCACAAAGTTCCTCTTCAGAGAGCTGAGCGTTCTTGTGTCTTTCCTTACGCCAAAGGTTCCGAGGTCGGTAAAATGCGTGCCATTGTGTGAACTGTTCTAAACTGTATTAATAAAATCCAAGAAGTAAGCATTTAAGTTTTGAACGCTCAGATGATATAGAAGATAATTTCAGGCCCTCTAGAATAATATACGCTCTGAACGACAATCAAGTTGTTCCATAATGCCATTGGCCTTGGAGAGAGTCAGGGGTTAATCCTGTCTCCATCCTTTCCTAAGCTTGTGTTTGGATATCGGAGCAGCATTTTCTAAACATCTTAAGGGTTTCTGTGGAAATATGTTGCTTCAGAAAGATCACCATAGATTGTTCCGAGTAGGAAACAGATGCTAAAAGAATCAGGGAAATCGGCTGACCCCATATTTTGCCTCTGCCCGGTTTTTTCAGCCAATGGTTCTTACGTTTCAGTGACTCAACATTGATAAACAGGAACCAGTGAAATTTCAAATATGAATGACGTCATTTAAACAATTTAAAGGATTTAGTTTTGGAGTTTATCACCCCCCGTCCTTCCTAGTTTTGGGGTTTATGGGGGCCTGAAATCTAGCTAAATAACGTCATTTTGCCGTGCCTTGAAGACAAACTAACCTTAAGCCTTAACCCTTAGACAAACTAACCTTAACCCTTATTCGCTTAGATAGTGTTTGTTAATTAGTTTTTGTCAGCTGAAGAGCCACTGTGTGGATATTCTGACAATAAACCGTTATTATTATTATTATTATTATTATTATTATTATTATTATTATTATTATTATTATTATTATTATTATTATAAAGTGAACCGATCATCTCTCGTTCCTCTCCATAATCCTTCGGAACTCATCCGACGTAAATTGGGGCCCTTTATCGGAGATCAGTTGTTCAGGCAAGCCTATCCTTGCAAACAGGGATCGCAGTGTTGACACCGTATCTGCAGCTGTAGTGCTTCGCATGATGTAAATTTCTGGCCACTTATGTATGTGCATCTATCACAACCATCAACATCTTCCCTGCAATTGGTCCTGCAAAGTCAACATGGAGGCATTGCCATGGGGTTGATGGATACTCCCAACGATGCAAAGGCACTTTAGCGGGATTGTGGGCCAGTTCTTGACACCCTTGGCATTGCTTGGCAATTCTCTCAATATCATTGTCTATCTGTGGCAACTAGATGTAGCTTCGTGCGATGCCCTTCATCTTTACTATCCCCGTGTGTCCTTCATGCAAGGTTTCCAGAACTCTCTTTCTTAACTTTGGAGGCACAACATACCCCACATTAGAATCGCATGGTGTAGCGTAAGTTCGTGCTTACGACTAGCGTAGGGAGCTATATCAGGGTGAGACTCAATATTAGTCCAACCTGATTCTACTACGCGAACTACTTGGTTCGTCTCTCGCCAAAGTGCCTGTTCAGTGACTAGTAGCGTCTCAATGGCATTTACATGATTAAGTTCTACTTCATCTGGTTGGTCCGCGGGCATCTGTGGCAAAGGAAGGCGTGATAGCCCATCACAATTCCAGGGTCCATTATGTATTTCGAGGGTTTGTGGTCCGTGATAAGGGTAAAAGGACGCCCCTCTAAATAAGTCTGGAACTTCCGCACTCCCCAATACAGGGCCAGTGCTTCCTTTTCGATCTGAGCGAATTCTTTTTCTGTTTTAGTCAAAGAGCGAGATGCATAGGCAATTGGTTTCTCGGAACCATCTGGCTTTAAATGTGACAGTACTACTTTTTTTTTGTTTCCAAATGCAATAGTGGCCAGTCTAAGCGAATGACTGACAGCCACTTGCGACCAAATAACGTTGGGCCAGAGCCCTTAACGACATACAGCGGAAGATTTACTTCATCATTTTTGTAATTAACTTTTGTGTGAATCACCCCCACGGGCTTGACATCCTCACCTGTATAGGTACGTAGCTTTACGGGGGTTTTCTCGAGTTGTAGATGGCAGAACAATTCCCGGTATTTGTTTTCACTTATAATTACTTCAATCGGTTTGCGAGATCTTTCTGAGCGAACTTTGTACAGCTGGACCCAGTCCTCCCCTTCTACGCTGCCGCTGTTGTCTGCAATTGCGTGCAGGGATTTTCCTTTCTTTTGTTTATTTCCTGTTTTCTGATGGCATGCCCTACTGATATGCCCTTTTTTTACAGAAATGACATTCTTCTTTCTTAAATGGACACAAATTTTGGTTGTGGTTACCAAGGCAACGATAACACTTTCTCTCAGGAGCAGGTCCCCGGGGCTCTTTTTCTTCCTTTTTAGCTTTTCCATTTATTTTGGGATTTTCCTTGAATAACTTATTTACTGCATCAGACTTTAATTCGTTGGGGGGGGGGGGGGGGGGGG
>JANCMA020489027.1:0-10567 GCA_024336925.2 Zoanthus solanderi | reverse complement strand
TTGATCTCTCTGATGATCTCAACAAATCTCATTAGTTCACAAATTTTAATTTTTGTGACGTCACACTTTACCACTCTCTTGCACATTTGTGTTATCTCCACTTAAGAAGAAGTTTATGCTTTGCCGCTTGTATGAATGGAGAAGGAAACCAAACATGAAATGTGTTAGGCCATCTTTACGAAAACGCTTTTGTAGAAAATGTATTGGTTTTTATAACTAATTCGTTCATTTGGAAGATTTAAAATTAACTAATGGTTGATTAAAAGCTAGGTTAAAACACAGAAGTTTTCAACTTAATTTCATCTTCAGGTGTATGAGGTGGGAAACAACGCGTCTAGATCGTATGTAGTGGTAGTTTTAATTATATAATTCCTGAGGGGAAGAAAGACAAAGAGAAGGCTTGTACTTGTTTATTCAGTATACTCTAAACAAAAGAATTTTGATTATTTCTTATGTTTGGGACACCAACATGGCCGCTATGTCTATTGTTTTTTGTGTCTCTTGGGATTGTGTGAAAACCAAGAATAAGTAAAGCTTTGAGGATGTGGCATAAGGTCCAAGAATGAGCATTTACGTCTTCCAAAATTGACGTATGCTAACAAAAATCCACGACACGGTTTGGGATTTCTAGCCGAGTTAAATTTGATAAGAAATCAAAATATTTGAAAAGTTAAATTAAAAACACTAATCATTTCTAAGTGTTTTTTAAAAAAAGTAATAATACTGTAGAAATAAAACCACGCTAATAAAAACAAAAAGAGCAGAAGTTGACGTCTTCTGTCAGACTCAATTACTTGGGAAAATTTTTTGATACACATTTGTTTCTGATATTAAGTTTTCTTTCAAATTTGTCTAATTGAAAGTTTTAACTGATGAGACAGTTTCCTGATCATCATAACACCATGAGAGCTTATCAAAACATTACGTCGGAAGTGAAAAGTGTATTTAGTCTTAAGATAAGTGAAAACGGATTTTTCTTTTTTTGTAATATTATATTGTGGTTTGGCGACAACAAGATCGGGACTATTTTAATTTTCAGTTGCAAAAACTGCACAAAGAGCTTAGAAAGTCGTTCCAAATTTAAAACAAAAACACGAAATACCCAATGATCTTCTGTAGTCTACATATTTCATTCGAGCAACGAAATTTTAAACTGAGTACAGAGTACACTGCAATTGCAATTGCTTGCTGACTGATATCAACACGACAACAGATAAATATGTATTGCTCATGATCTTCAAATTTTTAAAGATGTGCTGAAGTTGAGTTCTTCATCTTTTTAAATCATTCTTGATACTATAAATGTTCTGCGAGGCAAAATATATATCATAAATGTTTCTTTTCTTACAATTATATCTTTTGTTTTCTTTCGTACCAGCTACTGTATTTTAAATTTTGACACAGTACAAAGTACATCTACAAATCAAAGTATACACAAATGTACCATATACGTTACATGTATTATTTATATTGTCTAAAATCAGTAAAGATATTTTAAGAACATGTTTAAGAACATTTGAGGCTGTTATCCCGAAAATATTTTTAAATATTTTTGGGATATCAGCCTCAAATGTTACTGAACGTTTTTAAAAGAACGTTCAGCCTCAGTCGAAAAATTCGACGTTCTTATAAAAAAAGTGTGTATGTATTCACTCACTTTGTAATTTATTTCATATTGTGCTATAGCTATTGGGACCTTTTAGTTATATTTATTTGTTTTTAACTTCGTTACTAAGACCGCTAATACACTCAGATAAGTGGCAACAGAAAATATATCACGAGTAAATGTACGATAATGAGTATGACAGCGTTCAAGGTTCTTTAACAGCCGAACTGTCATCTCAATGGACATACATTGGCTAGTTTGGAGGATGTTTTGTGCTTATAGAGTCTCAGTCTATTTTGAAAACATTAAAGAAACTAGCGAAAGCGATTAGTCAGGTGCAAAGTGACTGGCTCAGTGAGAGGCTAATCATGAGAAAATTGTCTCCATACATGAAACTGAAATAGAAGTTTTTAGAACCAGCCCAACCATTATCTTAGTTTTGTTAATACGTTCGGCAGTTCGTTCCCGTTTCTTTGGTTTCAGTAACCTGAATTGTCAAAATTGTTCTGTTTCAACTAAAGTATATTTTATTTATAAAATTTGTATGCAATGTAAATGCTTTAGTTTAAAATAGTTGTTTGAAGATGAAACTTTGATACGTTTGAAATTCACGTCATCGTCAACACGCCAGCTATGAAATATCACCCTACCCCGTTAATACGATCACCCGGTAAATACGACCACTATATTTTCCCCGTTGGTGGTTGTGTATTAACGACTAACCGCAAAACATTGTCTCTTTATATTCCGACAAATATTCGTACGGATTACCGCTTTTTGCTGAAACCTTCTATACATAAATTTAACTAGAATGAAAAAAAAAAAAGAAAAAGATAAAAAAAAAACATCTCTTATATGAAACAAGGATCATAACATTTACTTACTATTCATCTTTACCAAAATATTGTTTTTGATGCATGTTCTGTTTTCAGCAACAAATGTTTCATTCATCTGACATAATTTGTTTTTCAAAAAGGAATGAAAGGTCTTCAACAAGCAATTAGATAAAAATGAAACGTTGAATTGTTCTTGTCCCAATTTGCAATTATCTTGAGCATTAATAACCACTATGATTTCTATCATGAAGAATATGCAAAATACATTGCTCATTTTTGGTTGCCTGTTTAAACTGTTGGAATAATCTCAGATTAGCTATCAGAACGTCTTAAACAAAAATCAGTTTTATTTTTGTTTCAGTTGCGAGTCAGTATAGTGCTCAAAGACACACGTGCTGATTGTTTTTGCCTGCGACAACTATAGAAATAAAATAAGAGATTTATTATTCTGTTATACTTTCTATTGTCTTAAAACTGAAAGTAATTTTGTGTGTGATCTCTCGTTTGTCCCCTAAACAAAACACTTGAATTGCGAAAGAAAAACGCACATTTTTGTTGTTGCATTTGCAAACGTGTTTTGTTTTTGTTGCGTTTAAGACTTGTTGCATCGCCGCTTAACTAGTTAAAGCTAAAGATCGAATAGTTTCCTTAGTTGTTTTACAGATAGCCCAGCCTCAATGTAAGTGTGGATGAATATATGCTGTGGTATTTGATGACCTGGGCTACTTGTGGACTAAGTTCAAGTTCACCGTAGACTAGACGAGCATAAAATTTGTGTCACATAAATGTGATGTATTCAAATACTTTATAAGAAAAAGAGGCTGGTTGGAAAAGGCGAGCAACGCAATGCCTTTGTACTCTGCCAAATTAAAAAAAAAACAAAAAAAGAAATAAAAAAAGTTTCTCGGGTAACTATTTTCAATATCGTCAATCTGTAGTGTTGTTAAAACGTGAATTTAATGATTAAAATTTATAACTACGAGTACATCAAATTCTTTGTATACACCATGTAATTTAAATAACAAACCATATGCTTCAACTTAGTCTACAGGTAGCCCAGCTCATCAAAGACAACAACACACAAGATTCGTCAGATTGCAAAACCCAAAAAATAAGAAAGAAGTTATTACCAAAAAATAAATAAATAATAAAAAAAAAAAAATCTGGAATGCAGTTTTATATAACCATAATCGTAGACATTCTGTACTTGTATGTACTCAACACGTTTTAATTGAAGAAGAAGGCTTGTCGTTTGGTCAACAGTTACTCTTAATTCAAAAGTGTGTAGATATACATTGAGCCTGGGCTGCCTATGGAGCAACTTTCTAGAACGTTCTTTCCTTTAGCTTTAACCGCGATGCAACAAGCCTAAAACGCAACAAAAACATAATAGCACGTTTGCTAATGCAACAGCACAAATTTGTGTTTTTCTTTCACAATTCAGTCTTATTAAAGGAAATTCATATCAAATTAAAGGAAACCTTATTTTTTTCTTACAACTAGCCAAATCCTTAATTTCTCTTCTCTAAGTTATTATTCTCTCGTACCAGGGCAGTTTATTGCACTCTTTATATCACCATAGTCTTTATAATAATGCACAAAATAAACACGTGAGTTGATCCGGTGATGTTTCTGATATTTTTTTTCTCTGTGGCTAAACAGAAACGCTTTGTTTTTAAACTTTCATAACACTATTAGCTTCTAAACAAATATGTGCTGCAAGCTTAATGTGCTATATTAGAATAATCGAGTGATGAGAGAATGCTCAGGAACCGCTGAGGCCATTTTAATGTGGTAGGGCTAAATAAAACTGGCCAATACTTACAAACGCTAAGGAAATGTTAGTCATTTATCTTGCATTTGCGCGCCATTTTACTTACAACCTTAATAAATATAGACGTCCTTGCTTGTTATACCATCCGATACAGCCATTATGTTAATTATTAACTGCTGCCGCACAGACTTAAACCTAACCTCTGACTTGAGGCAAATTTGGGAGAGTAGACGCATTTTATTACTTTCAAGTAGTAAAAACATTTTCTGTCCATCTCAACTGGAACCCTAAAAATTTAATCCATGCAAAAAAAGTGGTAGGAACTCCCTCCTCCCCATCCCGGTCCCTGAAGCTAAGGGACAGTCTCGAATGAGGAGAGCAACTTGCTTTGCAGAAAAAAATCGACTTTGACAAAACTGATCCTTAATTTGTATTTTTTTTTAAAATAAAGTACGGGTTTTATAAAATCAAAGGTCGGTTTAATTACAGCCTTTTTTATTCTATCATAAGAAAAGTTATAACAAATTATTGCTTTATCCTATTTTGATAACAGAAACTGAAGCAGCTGAATTACAAAGATTTCAAATTCCCGTCACCCAAACTACTAAATTAAAAGTAGCTTTCAAATTATGTTGTGAGGGGATCAAAGCAGTGGACACGAGACCATAATCCGCGCCACCAGAATATCCAATTTTTTAATACAGTCATTCGCTTGACCACCTTACTTTTTTCCAGACTTTTTTCCTAACCCTAACCCGGGATAAGGATTAGAATGTTTTGCAACCTAAACTTGACACTATGCTTGAACCATTTAACAGAAACGTCAAAAAGCCAGTCATCGTATCACAAAAAGAAATTCCTGAAAACCAGTGAAAACAGTACACTAAAGCAAACCAACTATTTCATTGCTAAGGAGCCAGCTCTCAATATTTAAAACGAGAGTACGTGTTGTCTACGCCTGCACGAATTTAAAGTTTATAGGTTTATAGTCCTTGCTAAAACTTGCTTTCACATTCACAGCTTTGTTGAAAAGCTGGTGGGAAATAATTCTGAAGCAACGGAGTAACCCGCCTCGTCGACTTCACTTGCTTGACACCCCATTTTTTCATACCCCACCGCACTTTCAGGGCTGCCTGGACATGTTTGCGACGGAATGGAAATTGTCGGAATTTCGTACTCCTGATCTTCATCAAGCAATGTGTCAGCATTGTCATACTGCGGACTAAGGTCCAGGCCTTCCCTATTTACCTCGACATTAATGTATTCGCGTTCATCATCAAAGCTATTTCCATTTGATTTTCGAACACCGTTTTCGGGAACTTTAGAAGTAGGGAATCCGAGACATGCACTAGATGAACTTTCCAAATCCACATCAGTAGATTTTACAACATGATTTTGATCAATAAAATATTTATCTGGTTTATCATTCTCCGTCACGTGGTTTTGATTCTCCTCAAGTTCAACATATTGTTCATCAGGTTTACCTTGAACATAGCGTGGCTCGTAATTTTCCTTCCTGCTTATTTCAGTAAAACTTGAACAGGTTTGTGATTTGCTAGTATTTGCTGTTACATCATGCTCAGGATCTTCTCGAAAGCCTGGGTTGAGAAATCCTCTTTTGTTTGAATTAATTGATTCAGAATTGGACTTTGCTGTTCGTATGTCATCATAGCGCTGGGAGTCGCTAGACAAACTTTCCTAAACATGAGAATTAAAAACAAGAATATCAAAAGGTTATTGATGATTAAGATTTTTGGATGGATGGATTGATGGATGTTTGGATGGATTGATGGATGTTTGGATGGAGTGATGGATGTTTGGATGGAGTGATGGATGTTTGGATGGATGTTTGGATGGATGGATGGATGGTTGGATGGATATTTGGATGGATGTTTGGATGAATTGATGGATATTTGGATGGATGTTTGGATGGAGTGATGGATGGTTGGATGGATATTTGGATGGATGTTTGGATGGATTGATGGATATTTCGATGGATGTTTGGATTAATAGACGTTTGGATGGTTGGATGGATAGTTGGATAGATCTTTGGATGCATGAATGGATGGATGTTTGGATGAATGGATGGTTGGATGGATGGATGGATGGATGGATGTTTGGATGGATGGATGGATGGATGGATGTTTGGATTTATAGATGTTTGGATGGATGGTTGGATGGATATTTGGATGGATGTTTGGATGGATTGGTGGATATTTGGATGGATGTTTGGATTAATAGACGTTTGGATGGTTGGATGGATGTTTGGATGCATGAATGGATGGATGTTTGGATGAATGGATGGTTGGATGAATGGATGGTTGGATGGATGTTTGGATTTATAGATGTTTGGACGGATGGATGGATGGTTGGATGTTTGGAAGGATAAATGGATGTTTAGATGGAATAGGTGCTTGGATGGATGGATGGAGAATTAGGATTCTTATACCGAAGACCATCTCAACACATATGAGACAAATCAAAATGTCGTTTTTAGGTTTTATTATGATTTAGCACTTCATTTAGGGACCATTTGTCAATAAGTGGGAAAGAGGTTCTTATAGCGAACAACAAGAATAGTTTTGTTCAGGTGACCTCAATTAAGAACCAAAAAAAGTGATGTGGCCAAGATTGCAGCCTTGGTGGGGCTGTTTGTAAAGGTATTTTAAGAAATGACGTCATAACCTATCATGGAAACGAAGTTCCAAACAAAAACTTACATATTTAATTCGGTGTCATTTTTAAAGATGATTCACAAACTTTGTTGTAAGTGGTAAGCACAACAAAACCATTGTTGAACATTCTTCGAGGTCCTTTAAACAAAGACAAATTAATCAAACCTGAGCTGGACTTGATATTTGTTGATAGAGATTTTCTTGTATTTGTGCCCCCTTCAAAGCCTTGTCGTCGGGAACTTCTTCATACCATGTTTCCATGTATCTGCCACTGTCACGTGACATCGTTCGCGCTCTTTCCCGCTGCAAAGTTGATACGCTAGGACCCATATACATTTCGTGGCCATCAACATCATCTGGATAAAATATTATCAGCAACAGGAATGATAATAATCATGATCGTATTAATAAATATTATGCTATAAAAAAACTATTTAGGCATAATCACAATCATTATACGATTTATTTTATTTTATTTATTTATTTTTTTTTTGCGAACATGTTTGTTAAAAACTTATATTTTAAACTAGTCTTATTTTTTATGATGTTTTATAACTAATGGTGAATATGATGGACAGGACACTACTCCATTGCAGGTTAACTCAAATGTTAAAGCAAATGCTGGTACTTATTTATCGACCTCAAAAGAAGAAAGCTCTGTTACCTCTGGTAGGAAAAAAAGTCACGTAAAGATTCAAAATAAATCGAGCCCGGAACGTTGCCTAGTTCCTGTATAGCTTTCTCCTAGGTCATGGTGGTCAACTGATTTCGGTGACGTCTCCCAGATCGTTCCGTACCACGTGACCCGAGACGATTGACCGCGGCGAAATATTGGCAACCTGGGACGTACCTTGTGGCTAAAAGAAAGAGATTTTACCAACTGCGCCAAACTCATCAGCCTAACATGAAGCAGAGTTTGTACAGGCTCCAGCTCAATAAATTTAACACTAGTTTTTAACGAACTTTTAAGATCCAAACTTTCAAAATTTAAAACCTATGAAAATTAAAATGTTGCTCACACGAGCTAGTGAAAGGTTAGACTCCCGCAGCCCAAAAGGATTGCGGGCTTTGAAGTGACTGCTCGCGTGTGAATTTAATTTCTGTGCGTCTTTCAATGCTTCTTCGATCGAGAAATTCAGTGTGCGCGATAAGCAATATTCAGTGTGCGCGATAAGCAATATTCAGTATGCGCGATAAGCAATATTCAGTGTGCGCGATAAGCAATATTCAGTTTGCGCGATAAGCAATATTCAGTGTGCGCGATAAGCAATATTCAGTGTGCGCGATAAGCAATATCACCAGAAAAACCTTTGCTTTTAAGTTAAGTCAGTGAAAGAGCTGACTTGAAATCAAATTTAATACATTTTAAGACCTAAGCAAAGAGCTTCTCCGTTTTAAGACCTTTTAAAAGTTTTTAAAAATCAACATCAAATATAACACTTTTAAAGACTTTTAAGGACCCACGGGCGCCCTGTAAAGGACAACGGAGCTGTTTTTGTTGTTACTTAAAACAAACAACTTATACAAGAAATAATAAGGGATACGTACCTGATCTAACTACTGTACCGGGAAGTCTGTTGAAAAAATTATCGAAATTCATCTTGTAGACAAATCTCCCAAAAAGGGTGATAACTTCAGATTACTATAAGCTACAAAATTAGAAACTAAAACAATTAATTCATTTTTATACAGCACATTATCGTGCATTACAGTAATATAATGAGTTCGATCAGAATTAGCAGTAGTCCACCAGTCCGCACACTAGTGGTAAAAATATGGCGGATTAGTAGACTTGTCTTCAAACTAGTCCGAGTGCCTAGTAATTTAAATATGTCATCTATACCAATACTAAATCAAATGACAGCACGTCGTAGCAAAGTTTTGTTATGTATCGCTTTAAAGCTACTCTCTACAAAAAGTGGTCACACGCTGATTGAATGGTAATCTGTTATGGGCATGCGAATTCCACAGAAAAACCAAAATTACGTCAAAAACTTATAGTTGGTGCAGTAATGTAAATGAAAAAAGCTGGTAAGATCTAGTAAAATAAAAACAAGAGACTTTTAAACCTGAGTGATTACTAGTCCGAAATAGATATCTGAGCAAACATAACTAGAATGCTGCTGAAAATAAATAGCAAAACAGTTACTGTTCATCAGCAGGATACCCAAATTCTGTACAATTCTACAGCTGGTTTCAGCTTCATTAAATCCTGTCATGAATATCCAATGAAAAACTACTCCAGTTTCTATTCCAGATTAGTAGAAATCTAATCACTATCTATTTCAAATACTGCAATATGATTGGCTTCCGTACTCGCTCTCTCTGTCAGGTGATAGATAGTGTCCGAAATTTAAAAATGAAATGCTATATGACGGCCCTTTTCCGCTTTTCAGACAATTTGGAAAGGGAATTAAAAGCTTTTATTCAAAAAACAATCTAAGAAAAAACTAAAATAAAAAAATAACAAAAAATTGCAAAGGTAATATATAAAAATATTTTGAAGTGCTAATTTGGCAGTTTCACTCGATGAATAGTCACTGGTATATCATTATCATTGCAATTGGTTGTTTGAATAAATTCTATAATTGTTTATCAAAAAATTGTTTATCTTTTGTTCCTTTTTTCAGAGATTTCTACTAAAACAATCACAAAACTCACTCTCAATTTCTATCACCAATCAATAAAATCACTCGGGCTTTGCTCTCGTCATTCTATCAGACGATAGAAATTGCGAGCTCGTATTCTATTTTTTAAATATACAATATGATATGTACTTCTATGCAGTGTTTGGTACAAGAATTAACTCTAAATTATAGTTGGCAAATATTTCGTTAGCACTGGAAACTACAATCTTCTAAAAAACATTTTCTTTAAAAAGGTTTATTTGTATACCACAATTGTAGTTGGAAAATGTGAGCCACGTACGCACATCTTAGTGCTATTTTAAAATTTTCCTAGTGTCCAGTGAAATATTAGCGCTCATATTATGATGAAATTTATTTACCTCACGTTTGGCCAACGACGAGTGAGGAACACGGCAACAAAAGTGAGTACCAGGCCTCCACAAACACCTCCAACTACGCCGGCAACAGTTCTGTGCAATGTTTTGTTTTGTAGTTTAGTTTGCTGTATGTTATTTCCATTGCCGCTGGCACCTGGTGTAGTCTTTAAAAAGTTGAATTTAATCAAAAATTTTATCAGAAAAAAAATCGATAACAAATTATAATATTTTGGCGTATTTTATGATAATCAGTTTATATTTAACACACAAAAATGACGTAGGAAAGACCAACTAGTTGCAAAATGCTTATTAATTATCTCAGCTCAGCACTTTTCAGACCTGAAAAAGGTAAGTAAATCCTAAGTAATTTAATTCACAACAAATTAACCCAAGGAGGCGTGGGAAGGAAGGGAAAGAAGGGAAAGAAGGGAGAAGGGCCTCTGGAGACAGGGCACATCTGCCCAGAGCTTTATCTGTTTCTGCCTGTGACTTATTTTGACTCTGCTAGGAAACTCTTAGGGTGGAAATTTACTGAGCTAACAGCAGGTCATGCTGAATTAAAGCCATCCCCCTTGAGGGGGAGACAGGAGTTAAGGGATGTTACTGGATTTATTTCTCATTAGTTATATATCCAAAAAAGTATTGAGGAGTGCCATTCTTATTTCTGAGTTT
>JANCMA020488923.1:0-10567 GCA_024336925.2 Zoanthus solanderi | reverse complement strand
CCTCCCGTACCTTTATGGCCCTCAACGACCGTGAAGCAATGTTTGTTTAGACGTGCAGTTTGTCCATTTAGATGTCAGTCAAATAACTTTGAGGGTTCTTGTTAATTACATTTCTTACAACGCTTTATGAACGGGATCTCCCGCTTCCCGCCCTCTTACTACTCCCGCTTCCCGCCCTCTTACTACTCCCGCTTCCCGCCCTCTACCCTCCCGTCTCCCGTAACCATCCCGTCCCCCTGTCTCCCGGGCTCCCGCCCCCCTGTCTCCTCCCACAATAAAAACATGACGCATTCGTTGAAAGAAAGTCCGATGTCGTGAACCAAGCAGAATACCTCGAATTGAACTTGAACGATTGTTTAGAAAAAGCAGAAAATTAAAGCGAACCGTTCGACATGCTATTGCAAAAAATTTTCCGAAGTCATCACGCATCCATAGTTATGTATGTGTTTTGAGCTGAATGAGATTAAGAAGTTACTTCAGTTGCAGCAAAAACAACAACATAGTGGGTTGAAGCCTCTGTGAGGCTTTACCCACAAAAATCAAATCAAATCGAAGCGAAGCCGAAGTTTGGTTTCGAGAAATAGCAAACAGAAAAGTTAAAAAAAATGTCAAGTATAAAAAACTTTGTCACATTTGCAAACGAGAGAGGAAAATATTTCGAGTTGCTGCTTTCAGGAGACGCTGAAACCAATCCTGGGCCGACTGCTGTAAATCCAACGAAAACGATTTCCGCTCCATACAGTCAAAGCAATGCGAAGTATTTGGGGTCAGAAATGCTGGTCGGCAGTGTGTTGCTATGTCGTTGTCAGCTTTATTTACGTCTCCAGGAAATCAATTTCGTTTATGGCAGACCTAGTGCAAATCATGAATATTAGTAAAAATGACTTATACTCAACATTGTCAAAATCAGCCAGAGAAACATTTTTGTTATTGACAGATTTACCAGCTATTGTCAGCTTGTTCGAAATAAATTATGAATTGAGTTACAGCTGAGTGAAAGCTATAGTGGCGTTTTGAATGGATAATCATGTGCCATTGCTGACTATCCTTTTGTCCACTTTTTTGCAGAGCAACGAAAAAGAAAATACTTAATTATTTGTATCTCTTAAAAAAGCTGAAGCTATACCAACTACAGATCATACCCTGTTGCAAACTCCAATACAAAAGAAGTTTATTGTGGCCACAGGTTCAGATTTAAGGCCGTCAGGCCTCAGTTGAGAAAACTTCATAACAACACATACTATGAAACAAGTTAAGTTCTCCTTTCTAACTTTCTGAGTTCTTCTCTCAACTGACCGACGGCCTTAAATCTCAACCTGTGGCCACAATGGAAAACAACTAGTCACTTTTAACTATGTACACTGAATATTATTTTTAAGTCTTATGCAAGAGTCTATTTTCCTCCGACTACACAGAAACCAAAAAAAACCAATGAAATATTTTATAAGTGGATTCCCATAGGCAACCCAATAATCCCAATATCAAACCTTACATCAGAAATATGGTACATTTTCAGTATAGCTCTCCAAAATTATCGGGTGTTGCTCATTTTATTTACTAGTTGTCAGCCCCTTACGGTAATCCTTCCGTCCGCCGGACCCGATTAAAGGCTACAAGTAGCCTCTTGTTAGTTTTAGACCGAAACGGAAATCTGTTTCCCCAGACGTCCGCATACGTACCTCGATCTGAAAGAAATTGTGGAGCCTTTTTCTCACTGAGTATGTTGTAAAGGTAAATCCATTGCCTGACGAGGGAATTCCACGCTAAATTTCACGCAAAGATCCGATATCGTTTGAGTCGCATAGCTTTGTTTCTTCAAATATATTTTGGTACGCGGTGGTCAGCTTCTAGCCCGTGTTTAATACCCTCGGCTGTTTTTTTTTCATCAGCCGATTTGACGGAATCGATTTGACGAGGCATTTGGTGGGAGCAATTCATAATTTATTTAGGTCAACTCTAAAGAAGAAAATAGAAAGATATTAAGGTAAAAATAGAATCTTTATTGTTTGAAATAAAATGACAACTCAGCTGTTTGAAAAGGATTAAAAAGTGAAGAAATACAAAACGACAAATATGGTCTCTGAACAACATAGAATCGTTTACAAAATGAAGGCGACTTGACAACAAACAAGTGACTGTCGGCAAAAACTTACAAAACTCTAATTAAGAAAGCATTCAACATTGTTTCTGAAAAAGAAGCATTATTATGAATTCAAACTAGGGATGAATGGACTGAGACGTCGTTACGTCGGATCTCCTCTCCCTTTAATTGTGTTTGGCCATTTGATGGATGTCCTTAAGCAGCATACATGCTGGCATTCAGGACATCTCAGGGTTTGCTGTTCGTTTCTATGGCCTGCCTTGCGCAAGGCGCGTCGCTCTTTTATCTTTTTTATAAGCCGACTAGGGATAATTTAAAAATAATATTTAAAACAGAAAGCTGGTTTGGTCACTTTTTAGTCAAACCGAAGGGAAAAATAAATATACCTTGCTCTTCGACCGGCATATTGACGCGTAGTGATTGTAACACAGGCTGCCCATACTCGAACTTAGTCATATTACAAAATTTCCCATACAAAGTCTTATAAAATTTAGTAAAAATTTCAATAACAAAACTATTGAAAATAAAGTTCACCTACCTTGATTTCACCTTGTGTTTGTCTCTTGTGTGTATTTTGGGTACGATTGGAGGAGTTTTAGAGGGATTTTTTGCGATCGTTCTTCCACTCTATTAAAAGAAGTATAAAAGGCTGGTAACCTTGATTTGAAACCTTCCCCGCGCTATACACCACAGTTCCCGTAATACAAACCAAATCGGTGTGCAAGATCCCGCTCAAAAGGACGATTTCTCCTCAAATATTCCTGCACTTCTGTCCTCTAGCGAGCCGCACTGGAGGTTGTTGAGGCACAGATCATTCGTCGTTTAGTATATTAGTGACCGCGCCTCAACAAAATCAAAACCCACCAGAGTACCTCACGTGAGGAGAGTACTACTCGTATGCAGCTTTGCTCGCAAAACTGCACCTAGGTACCCTAGCGGGTTTTGATTTTGTCGAATATCATTTTTAAAAATCAAACAGAAATATCAAACACAAACTTCGCAAGTGTTACACAAGGTAACCTTCTAATTCTTTTCAAAAAGGCCACCAAATAACTTGAGTGTATACTCGGCTGATAAATGACAACTTTCGCTGGAGAAAAAGCTCAGAGAATCAATCAAATTAGTCAACGGTCATGGCGGTATAGGCAGGTACGTCGCAATCGCGCGATCTATTTTGACCCGGAGTTTTTACATTGAACAAAGATTGCATATTAATGTTCGTTAGTCACACGCATTATATATTTTTATATGACCTTTCGCTCAGCTCAGTTAATTAAGTTTTGACTTAATATAATGATTTTGAGTTAATGCCTAAAGGCCGTCTTTCTGATAATTGCCATTGTTTTACAGCCACAGATTTGACAAAACTTTTTGCCTTAAATTTAAATAATCATAAATTTGACGTGCTTCTACTGTAGAACACATGGAGAATTTGGTCAAAGCTGGAAAAAATGTTTTTGAAAATCGCCAAATGTAGTGAACACACTTGTTTATAGTCGTTCCAGTCGCCCGTATAGTCACTCTCAAATGATGAAACTGTCAACTCTTCTTTTTCTCACACTTCAACGCACGCTCTTAGTTCTATTTCTCACGAGCAACCCACCTCGGAGAAACTGGGTTCCACCCGAGTTGACTCGGGTAGAACCTAGTCCAGTCGAGCACTCTCGTGAACCATTTTAATCATAGTGAGGTTGTCACGTTTCTTGAGCAAATACTGGTTACGTATCCCACTTGGTCGTAACACGAAACACGTTGAATGCACTTGTATTTTGTGTTAAAACATGTTTTCTTTTCTAAAAAATAATTTATAACCCACGCTGAAAAACTGTTCATAAATGAACAACTGAGAAAGTGTATGTATTGTTTGCCTGCAATTTTCCATTTTTGCTGGTGGTGGTGTTTAAATTCATGACGGCGGAATAAAATAAGAAGTATATCTTTATTTCTCGCACTCCAGTCATTACATCTTGTGCTCACTAACTGAACTGGTCTCAGTAAAATTACTCTAGAAAATATTTCATGTGTTCACGTGATCATAACATGTGATCAAAGCATGTGCTTAATCAAGTTACATATTGTTTATCTTAAAAGGTAGCATAAAAACGGCGGAAAGCGCAACCAAGTCCAATAATTTTGATAAAAAAAAGTTACCTCTTCGAGCCGCTAGCTTTGCTTTATAAACCAACTCGTCATATTAAAAACATAGACAAAAGCCTTTACCTCAGGAACGTTAGTAATTACTACTTGCACCACTTGACAATAACTTTAGTATCAATTGAAGTATTAAAAGTATTTCGCTGTTCAAACTACAAGTTCTATACGTCCCTGGGGTACTTCGAGATCACATCTTGGTAGTGACCCAACTGGCCTGGGTCATACAAGAAGGATTTCCAGGATCACTTCTCTGTTCAAATCCGCTGTTAAAGTTTTGGTAATCAGTCGATGGTAAGTTGTCGATAGTGTAAAGATTTCTAAGTTTTTCATGAATGGACTCTATGTGCTTTTCAAGACAGAGTGTAACTGACGTACATGCAAGCAAATCCTGAAAGCGAGTGTACAATGCTTAGCTTGAGTCTGGGGTTGGGTAAGAAAGTTTACTGGCTATTGAAATTCACCATGTTCCTGAAACGAGGAAAAAACTGGCTTCGAGTTGGGACCGCAGAGCATCTTTGGGTTGATTAAATGGACAGCCGGTTAGTAAGCAATATGGCAATTTGACAATATGGCGCCTCTGTCCATCCAATCAATCCATAAATGCTTTGCGGTCCCAACTCGAACCCAGTTTTCTCCTTGTTTAGAACATAGCGAATTGGATAGGGGCAGGGTTTTTAGATCACTGGCCAAGTGGAGGTGATATAGTACGTATCCACCCTTCCCCTTCCCCCCTCCCTTCCTTACTCCTTCCTTCCCCACAGGGGAGATTTGTTGTTTTTGCTTTTGGAAAGAAAATCTTAGAAAACATTTTCCAACTGGCTTAAGCGTGAATTAAACGAAAAGAATCGTAAATTTATTATGCAAATTTTTCATCGTTTATATCAAGCCCACATTTTTGCTGATCAAAAACTGGTTATGGACTTTACGAGTACATAATTGTAAGCCTGTTCGCTATTTTAGCTTTTCGCGATCATTATCTTCTCATAGTTCGCGCCACTTCAATTTTATTTTTTAGTCTATCACGTGGTATTTCGGTTGCCGATGTCGTCATGCGCAAACGTAATTTGCTGTTAGCACTTCTCCCTCGTTTTCAAGGAATGCAATGTGCGGGAGAGAAAACACAGGCTAAACGCGGTACTACCAAAAGCGACGCTAATTAATCACTTGATCAATTAAAGAGATCGGCTACCAAGAGCCTGCTCGGTTAATATTTTATACTCTTTATGTTGGCTCACTTCTGAGTTAGACTAGGTCTTCGTAAAGACATGTCACGTAATTGAGTCAAAGAAACATTACTGCGGTAATCTTGTGAATTTACATTGCTGCTCTTCCAACAGATCACTCTTTTTAAGACAACATTTCGTATTTGCTTATCGAGGAATGAATAAGCGACTGGGTTGAGTAAAGCATTAAGGTAAGCCAGCCACTTTGTGGTGTTTCCAATAGCAATGTTGATTGGCAGACGATAGCCATAGAGAACACTAATAACACAGAACGGTATCCAACAACACACAAAAGTTCCAATAACAACTGCAATTGTCCTTGCAGCTTTTATGTCGTAAGATCGTCTTTTGTAGTGATAATTGTTGTACACATTTGGAAGACGTCTAAGCTGTTGCGCGTGTCTGTTTGCAACCAGAAAAATCTTACCATAAGTTATAGAGATGATGGTAAAGGGAAGCAAAAGGCTTCCACCAAGAACCAGCCAAGCATAACCTGCCAAAAAAAAAAAAAAAAATCTAAAGATATTAACCGTCAAACGTTTAAGGGGAAAGGGGGAACGTTCAAATAGAGTAACTTGTAAGTACATTGGCTGACGGACAAACCTCTTACGCGTTTACGCTACGAGAGAAACTAGAAACATAAACAGCCACATGACATGCAACACTAATAACATCATTTACATGGTCCAATGTGGGCGGCATGGTGGCGCAGTTGATAAGATCACTGCTTTCCGACCACAAGGTCCCCAGTTCGATCCCCGGCTTTGCCGAGATTTGAACTGATTTGTGTGACTTTCTTTCCCGCCTAAGCTAACTTAGCTTTCCATCCTTCCGGGGTAGGTGAATGAGTACCATTGTCGGCTGGGAGCTAACCTGCGATGAATTAGTGTCACGTCCAGGGGGAGTCAAAGACTCTCATCCGCTTAACACTAAAGAAACCGGAGATAAGCGGCAGTTCCATGGGCCACTTGGCTCGTAAAGGATTTAGTTAGAATGGAGAAAATATTTTTTCTCCTTTCACTAAGGTGTAAAATTTAAAAATTTAAATACTTGTAAATTTAACATAGATAAATACGATTTTAGTCTAAAACTTGAGAAAGCTTGCCAAGCAAATAAAGAGATGAAGTTTTAACTCCATGCAAGCAGTTTGTTAAAAGATATCGCGGTTCCAAAATACTCAAAACAGCTAGAGGCAAAACCGTTAATTCGCCATACATTCTCTGTAAAATCTCTATAAGATCACAGCACCAATGTTTAGCTTATCGCTCTCATATTTTCAGAAGAAGTTTGTTTTACAAAACACTCTCAATACACAGTGCTTCAGTTTTTGTAACTTTATTAGAAACAGGCGCACATGTGCTAATGAAGGGGAAAAATGTAAACAACTATTTGCCTATTGTAAGTATTTGTATGCATAAATTAGAATTACGTACCATTAAGTCGCTAATTTACATTGATCAAATGGACAACTATTTTGATTCAAATGTTTTACTCGTTAAGTACACTAAAGATGAACTTCATGCGATTAACCCTGATTTGATATTCATATAACGAGGTGTGGTTAGGAGAGTTGGTAAGATCTCTTTCTTCCAATTACAAAATCCGGGAGAGTTTTTCATTGTAGTGCTACCTTATTTTCCGCCTAAGCTAACTCGGCTTTCCGTCCTCCGAGGTCGGTAAATGAGTACCAGCGTCACTTGGGAGCTAAGCTGCGATGGACTAGTTTCTCTTCCAGGAGGAGTCAAGAACTCTCTTCCACTTAAAACTATTGGAAAACGGGGAAAAATCCTTGCCCTATGGACCACTAGGCTCTTAAAGAATTTGGGTTTATTTTCCGGATCTCCAATTTACTTCAATAGCATTTGTAAATGGTATTTAGTTCCTGCCAGTCTTTGAAGTAGTGTCTCTAGGGCAAATTTCGGCCTCGAAGAGAGATTAATCGTTCTTTCGTTTTCTGGGATAATACATTTCATGGTCGAATGCAAACAAGGAACCGCACCTTTGGATATACAATAAAACAACAACAACAATAGTTTCTTTCCAACTTTTTGGAACATGAATCATGAATTGAGAACAATTTGTAAATTAACATATTAACACCCGAAGTAAGCGTTTTGCTTGTCACGAATTCGCTATTATCTGCTGGCGGGCAAGATGGTAAAACTCCACCCGCTCACGAAACCACTCAGATTAAAGGATTCTTTTTATCTCGCGCACCCAAAAAAAAAAAAAAAAAAAATTATTTTGTTATAATCTGTGTGATTTTCAGTTGGAAGAGCAAAAGATTGAAATGTGTTAGCATTGGCTGGTCTTAACGGGCAAAGGGAAAGTGTCATACGTTTTCGAGAGTTGGATTTCGAGTAAAATTGAGCAAAATATGCATTATTGGAAAAGATTATTTCGCAAAGAGTTTAGTAGATGCAGAATTATAATACATTTTAAGAAACAGTACAACATTTTTAATTTTGCAAGACAAGTTTTAATCGATTATCGATCATCTTTTTGAGGGAAAGTTACATCGGATTACTAGTTTTTTTATAGGTTTTGGAAAGTTTCTTCTATAGAAGGCTTTCACATAGAAAACGATTAATGTAAATTACAAAGAATTCCGGCAAAGCGAAGAAAATTAAAACAAGATTGAAAAATTAGATGGTTTTGAACAATTTAAAGAGGCTTAACAAAAAACTGGTTTCGACTGGAATGGTTTAAAAAGTTAAAATACTTTTTTTAGAGTTGTTGTAATTTCAGGCTGGTCCCATTTGTTAATTAAAGGGGAACTGAACCCTTAAATCGTATTTAGAAGTTTTTTCCTCGTATCGCGCTGATTTTCCCAGAAATTCTAGTTTGAATGTGCGTGTTTCACGCTATCTGGGATTGTTGAGCGTGGGCGCTTCTCATCTTGTCAGCGGTAAACGAAGGTAATAATGGGGAAGCAAGCGAGCGATTGTACTGTTATAGCTGTCATATGCTTATGTACGTAGTCAAGAGTGAAAGAGAAAATTGAAATTTGTGTGATGTCTCGCTTCAATGTTGAACATTTAAAGATCTTAAAACATTTTTAAAGATCTTCCCCATATCTGACGTCATAACGTCCCTCTTACTCCGCTAATTCTCTATTTCTGAGCCGCCGGTACAAAGAGACGCCTAACGTGTTTTAAACTCGAATTTCTCAGAAAATCAGCGCGACACGAGGAAAAAAACTTTTAAGCCCGGTTTCAACACCATTAAGGATTTTATTTAAAAAAGGTTGGTTTTAGGGTTCAGTTCCCCTTTAAAGTCCTTCAACGGCGAAAATTTTATGGAATAATTCATTTCTAAACAAACCTCGTGTTGGTGTCGCCATTTTGAAATCAGTCAGTATTATTTGATTTAAGGCACCAAACCTTTTTCAAGGCCAAATATTGATACTGAAATGGTTGATTTATACAACCGGGTGCTTAAACAGATTGTTTGTTCACGAAACGTACATATAAGTTCAAGGTCGTTCAGTGGAAAATGCCTCGACGTATAAATGAATGCATGCATTCGAGGGAAAGATTTGATTTAGTCAGAGGGTGCCACTCACCTTCCAAGTTTCGGTTAAGCACAATGTCAACCTGTCGTATCTTCTTGAGTTTGTGCAGCACTTTACTGGTTTCTCGGCTCCAAGGGTAGCGCATGATCACCCACTTTGTTGGGTCTTCCCATGATGCATCGCGATCATAAATCTAGAACAACAGAACACCAACTTCAGTGAGTGACAACTTCGAATTTAAAATTCAAAGAATTTTTTTTCCAAACATGGCAAATAGGAGAAGCAAAATAATCACAGATGAACCCTCGAATGGGGCAACGCAAACCCTATTATAACTAATACCTTTGTGCTTCCAAGTAGTTTCTGCTGCATGAATGGGACAACTGTGTGGTTCCACACACTGACGAACCAATTCTCAGCGGATGTGTACTCCATTGGGCATGCGTAGAACACTCCAGGACCTAAAAAAGAACAAAAAAATTAAACACGTCAATTCTTACCCAAACTAGTAACAAACATAATAACACTAACGTTATTAATAAATAGAGAATATTACACGGTGGCGCGCGAAGATATGAAGTTTATCTTCGGGTGGAAAAAAATATTTCACGAGTGAGCGCAGCGAACAAGTGAAATCTTTTTTCCATGAGAGGATAAACTTCATATCTTCAAACCAACGTGTAATTTTCTTTTTATTATATAGATATGAGTGTTTCGAAAATAATAAAAAAAAAAATTAGTCGAAAAACAAAGGAATGACGTTAGCGATATCTTCACTAGTGAGGATATGGAAAATATCTCACTCGTATCCGGATGTAGTTTCGTATGGAAAATACGAATTGTCTATTTTTCAGTAAAACACTCATATCTATGTAATATTGATAGTTATCATCATAACTGACAAGGTCCAAAATCGCGCTTTCCTGGTCGCCAATGCGACTAAAAATTTTAGATTGGCGACTACTGGTTGTTCTTGTAGCCTATAACGATGAGTAACAAATTTATTTTAACTTGCACTTCCAACTGAAGATGATCAATGTTCGATCGAAACATTTCTTGGAAATCAAAACAATTTTGTCCTATTTCTAAAATGGATCACTAATCTGCTTCTTCTACGACCTTTTGAAAGTAGTTTTTTAATAATTAACAAGAGTAACTCTATACCATAAATGAGGCAACGGCTCGAAAGGTCATTAGGCTCGCAAAATATTTTACTATTTTTCAATATTTCTTTTAAAATTTTTTGGATGTGTAGCAGTATTCAAAATAAAGTTTGTTTGTAGTGAGTTAAAAGGCTCTACATACCTAGTGTAGCATCACAACCGCAGTAGTCCTCCAGAATGTGATTCACGTGTCTCCAGACGCCCAACAGCCAATCAAACAACACCATAAGTTTCTCTTCTTCGGTTCTACAGGGAAAGCAAAACAAGGGAGCAAGTGAAAACAGTTGAGATGGCTCACAAGGAGCTCTTTGATTCTCTTAACCCTTTCAGTGCCGGTTGTATTTTTAAATTCTCCCAACCTGAGCCCATACTTTTCATTGAACAAATTTGAGAGAATTTGACTTTTAATCTT
>JANCMA020488817.1:0-10568 GCA_024336925.2 Zoanthus solanderi | reverse complement strand
AAAAGCCTTTTCAGCAAAGCTAAACACAACAAGAAGTTCACTGGACGACATCTTTAACTCAATAGTCCTCAAGCTCCATGCAAAAAACTATATGCAAGGACTTCTGGGTAATTTTCCCAAACGCGACATGATAGATAGAAAGATGGACGAAAAGGTAAACCTAGACTCGGCCTACCACAGGTAGCCCGAGTGATAAATGATTATTATTCATATATTAGAGTATTAGTAAGGTCTTAATCACTGAACAAAAATATCTCACTGGTAAGGCTCACTAACACCATTCTGTATGCTGTATGTTACAAAACCAAAATAAAACCTTGATTATAAAATAGATTAACAATGGGCAGAAATAATCAGAAAACATAGCTTTTGAAATCAATTCAATATCATTTTGGAAAGCACTGGATTACATATATATGGCAAAATATGTATATATATTACATAATAATACAAAATGTTTTACACATTTCTCAAACAACTATATATTAATCTAACTTATAGTAAAAACCTGCTGTACCTTTTTAACTTCCCATCTTCTGGCAGGTCTTCAGATTTGACATGAGAGTCTAAATGCATTAACAAATAATATCAGAATAGTTCAAATAAATTTGCTAACAAATTACTTAATGTAAAACTATGTTTATGCATTACTGTTTTAATTAATAGGTTATTCTGACTAGTTCAATCACAGGTAAGTTCTAAGTACCATTTTTAATCAACACCCTTTGTGGTCATTTGTTTTAATAGTCAGGGAAAAGATCCCCAAATGTACAAATTGGTGAAAGCTTCAGAACAATAAACCAGCTCTCATGGGTCGATTCAGGAACTTCCTGTGGCTTCAGACCCAAGGAGTTCAAATTTGAAAAGGTTGTAGATTTTAGTTTAACTAGCAACTTGCCTTATTGGAATACATAGTAGGTTTACTAACAGCTGCTTTGTCAGGAAGGAGATGAAAGCACAATTTCTGGAGTGCAATTCAGTTAGCATGAAAGGTGATAAAGGTGTAAATTAAAATGATATAATAAATTCTTTGCTTCATATCATTTGGGCTGTCAGTGTTCGCATATGAATAAAAATTTGTTCTCATCTGACCTAAAAAGTTAAAAAAATATCAAAAAGATGTTAAAAAAAATGTTGGCAAAAAGTTAACTAAGTAAACTCAGAGTTAAATTAAAATGTTTTTAAGTTGACGCTTTGTTCAAATTCATTTCTCACTTCAGTGCTGACATGGCATATACATCCTTGAGAAATGCTGCCTTTCATTGGCCATGTTCGGTTCAAGCATGGAGTGAAAGGATTCCAGAAATAAGCACTTTAATTTGTCCTTTCACCATAGCTTGGGTACATGTCATGCCCTGTGGTTTCAGCATGTTGCGTAATTAACAATTCAGTTTTGTTGTTTGACCCAGGTTTGTGCTAGGCTCCACAGGATTTCCTCGAGCTCTTACTTTCTCTAATGTACACAAAGGTGCAAGATTTACAAGCGACATTGTAGACAATTTCTGTGACTTGATTTGTTTGCAGACAGTCTTTGGGTTTCTTAAATACATTGCCAAGAGTTCAGACTGGCTTAAATGCGGTCTTAATGTTTTACATTTTAAGAATTCTTTGCACTTGTTCCAAAACGCCTTTGTTGTGGCAGCTAGCTACCGCAATGATACAAGCAATAACGGGATGGTGCTAGAACTTTCTATAGTTTGCAAAAGTTTTCCTATAGAAGAAAGACTTGATACTGATATAACTCTCCAAACATATGTAAACATTCTATTAATAGAACGTTGAATCACTAAACTAGAAACCTGCAGAATGTTCTAATGGACTTAGTCATGCTATAAAATTATATATATCAGAGCAAATAGAGTTCTTGACAATTACAGCCTGTTGACAAAACATGTACCTTAAACTCCTGATCTGCTGTTATTTCCTGCAGTTTATTGTTAATAAACTATGTTGTTGTTTTGGAATCCCATTTTCTTCATGTAGTGCACTCAAGAATACAAAGGGGATTTTCTGGTGTTTCCGGCAGGTTTTGACTTCGAAACTGTCACAAATTAAGCAAGTGCTATCATCTGACAACTGACCGACTTTGCTTCGCATCATGTCGAAAACTGCAGTCTGAGCTGATCCAATTACTAAAACAGCAGTTTGACACAATGAAGGTACTCACTGACACAGGGGCCTTAGCAAACAAGGCTATGAACACTTTGGCTACTCCACGCTTTTCGTCATTTGATCCCACATCCAAATTATGGAAGGATTATTGGGCTAGATTTTGCACAATTGTTAGTGCCAATGCAGTCCCAGATGAGCAATGGGCTCAAATTTTCCTGACTAACCAGTCTATAAATTGTTGGCAAACCTTATATCCATCCAGGAGGATCTGGCAAAAGCCTATGATGAAGGAATTGCAAAAGAAATCTGGGAGCCAGTACAGTTTAATGACTATGGTACCCAGTTGTGCCAGTTTGAAAAGCACAGCTTCCCGGCCAGATGAAGCCAAAGTTGCAAGTTTGTGGTGATTATTTGGTCACTGTAAACCCCCAGCTTGAAATGCATTGCTAACCATTACCACTCCCTGAGGATCTGATGTGCCAATTAGGGGGAGGCCATGGTTTCACAAAGATTGACTTTGCTGATACCTACAACCAAATCAAGTTAGCTGCTGAAAGTTAGCAATGTTTTATGCTGAGTACTCATCAGGGCATGCTGCTTCAGAAGCGATTGCCTTTTGGAATCAAGTGGAGCAGACTGACAAATAATCTGCCTGGAGTAGCAGTCTATCTTGATGAAACTTTGGTCAATGGCACTGATGCCGAAGAACACTTGAATAATCTCTGGTGTCTGCTGCAGCAACTTAGTGACAAAGGGCTGCGATGTCACCTGGACAAGCACAGATTTGCTGAACCATGTGTCGAATATCTGGGACAACTTCTATCCAAGGAAGGTATTGCAAAAGAACCAAAAGTTGACACTTTCAAAGTTTACCAAGACTTAAGGATGTTTCCTTTGTGTACATCAGAGAAAGTAATAGTTAATGGAAATCCCATGGAGCCAAGCACAAACTCAGGACAAACACCAAAACTGAATCATTAATGAAACAACATGCTGAAACCACAAGGCATGACATTCACCCTTAGAAGCTATGGTGAGATTTTGGAACAAGGAGTTAAAAACAAACAAAAGTGCTTATTTCTGGAGTCCTTTCACTCCACGTTTGAAACTAATGTGGCCAATAAAAGGCAGTATTTTGCAAGGGTGTATATGCCATTTATGTCAGCACTGAAGTGAGCAAAGAGTTTGAACTAAGTGTCAACTAAAACACATTAACTGAACTCTGGGAAGGTAGTACCCTGCTTAGCAGAGGTTTTTCCTCCTCTAAAGAGAAGAAAAAGAAACCTCTGAACAGATCTGCTTTATATTCTGTCGAACATGCGTGAAAGGAAGGCTCAAATTCTGTCAGCGTATAAAAGTAGCTGGCTCATAACAACCCAGCGGTTGTTCTACATTATGATATGTGTTTAAATTCAAACTTGTTATAATGGGTTTCAAACCAGTTTTGAGTTAATTTATTCGTCCAAAGTTTTGGACGACATCGAGCAGATCTGTGAAGAGGTTTCTTTTCCTTCTTTAGAGGGGGAAAAAACCACTGCCAAGCAGGGTAGGAAGGTAGCAGTTGGTTGCCAAAAATTTAGTTAACTTTTGCCAAAATTTTTTAACACTTTCTTTAGTTAACATCTTTTTTAAACTTTTTAAGTCAGATGAGAACAACTTCTTATTTATCCTTGCTTTATGTGCATTTTCATTCTAATAAAAGTTCAAATTTGATTTTGAGTCTATTATATATTTCAAAATGAAGACGTTCAAATCATGGAACAAAGTCAAGGACCTCCATGTCCTTGTAACAATGCATTTGAGGAATGTGCTTATGCTTTAAAGCCAATCCGTCTTAGTAATAGAAGTCTGTTTATTTGAAAGAGTAAATCATCTAAAAAGTTATTTGAAAAATAATACTTTGGTGGTGATGATGATGTTGGTAAGACTACAGAGCTCATATTTGCATTACACTAAATATCAATGAACCAAAGTTACACAGAACATACAGAGAAACAACTGTTAAGATTTGTTTTATTCTAGAAGCTAAGCCAATTACAGTTTTGTGAAGTTAAAAAATCCTTTCCGAGCCAAGTGGCCCATGGAGATGACACTTATCTCTGGTTTCTGCAGTGTTAAGCGGATGAGAATCTGACTTCCCCTAGATGTGATACTAATCTATTGCACGTTAGCTCCCAGCAGATGCTGGTACTCATTTACATGACTTGGCTTAGGCAGGAAAGAAGGTTGCACAAATGATCAACACTCAGCAGAGCCAGGGATCAAACTGGGGACTATGTGATCAGAAAGCAGAGATCTTACTAACTGCAACACCCTCATCCAGTCACTATCAGCTAGAGAAAAATCAAACTCTTCCCTGGCAGTCCAGATCAACACTTATTGGCATAAAAGAGTTCAGTCTTGTAGGTATCGATTGATTACTTGCAGGAAAAACGTTTGTATTTTTTTATGGAAAGTTCAACTGATTGGAGAAGGTTAATGCCACAAATTTTATTTATCCAGTAAAACTTTTTTCTTGCAGGATTAATATTATTAACATCCATGTGGTGATTCTGAAGAACAAATTGCCCCTTGAATTCTCATGATTAAGGAACACTTTGAATTTTTGTGTGGGAATGGCATTATTACTTCATCAACCAAGATGTTTTTGGCATTGGTTAATAAACACTTAAAACATTTTCTTGTTGAGTTATTCCAACAGGTACCTGATCTTGTGAAAACAGTTGAAGTTTGGTTTGCAGTCACGATCTGGTCAGATAATTTAAAGGCAGTCACTAAGTTCTGTTACTTGGGAGGTGTTCTATCTAATGATTGCTCTATCAATCCTGAAATCGCCGGACGATTCGCAAAAGCAAGCTCAAACTTTGGTCACCTCGCTAAATTATGGGACAAGCATGACATCTCTCTAGTGACAAAAGTTTCTGTCTATCAAGCAGCTGTTCTAACTGTTTTACTATATGGTGCAGAAACTTGGACAGTATATTGCTGACATATAAAACAGCTAGATGCTTTTCATATGTGCTGTCTATGGAGAATCAGTGGAATATCCTGGTAAGATCATATACCCAACATGGAAGTTCTGTCTCGCTGTCATATGCACGGGATTAAGGCCTACATAATGGAGCCTGTCTTCGGTGGACAAGGCATGTTGGTCATACAAGCACAGAGAGACTACCACATGCCCTCTTATACAACAAACTATCTGATGATGCTCGTAAAGTTGGTGCTCCTAAGATGCATTTGAAAGATCAGCTGAAGAACTCGTTGAGCAAATGCGACATAACCGACTTCAAAGTTCTTGCAAATGACAGAGGTATGTGGAAGACATCTGTTAAGACGGGAGTTGCCAGGTTTGAGAAAGCTCGAACAGAAGATCTGAAGGAAGGTTGTCACTACCGAAGGAGTGTATATTAGCACAACGTTGCTATCCCTACGATGGATGCCCAAAAGTCTGCCTCTCTTGGATTAGACTAGTGAGCCATCAAAGAGTTTACGACCACAAAGGGGAATGATAAAAAATGTTTGCTTCAAAATTTGGATCTGTTGCTAATGACAGCCAAACCACTACTACTACTGCTATCATAATCAAAAAAAATACTTTTCTTTTTTAACTGAAACCAAACAGCATTCTAATTGATAAACATTTTTAAAAGCACAAAACATAATTAATAATAGCAATATTTAATCCTACCCTCTTGTGCTAGATATTCAGCAAATATAGTCAGTTTGTCACGGAATTCCCTTGCAATTCCCATGGCAACAATGATTTTGTTTTTGTTTCTATATGATGCATTCTTTCTTGTACTTGCAACCTAAAAATTAAAATAATTAATCAGAGATGTAGATAATAGCCGGGGGCTGGAAAAATTAACCGGTTGTGAGCTTGATTTTTCCAGCTGTAAATACGAGTAGCCACTCCAAAAGGACTTAATCTCCCACTCCATACCCGCCTATGATGACCACATTTCCGTCTCAGTATTAAAACAAGTATCTTAACCCCTGATTAATACTTTCCAGTTTATTGCCAGACTTAATAAATTCCTCTCCTAATTACATTGTGAGTATAGTTGACATGTCTTGGATTTTCAATCTTGAGTTAAAGGGGAACTAAACCCTAAAATCAACCTTTTTTTAAATAAAATCCTTAAAGGTGTAAAAACCGGTTTTAAAAGTTTTTTTCCTCATGTCGTGCTGATTTTCCCGAATTTAAAACACGTTAGGCACCATATTGTACTGGTAGTTCAGAAATAGAGAGTCAGCAGAGTAAGAGGGAGGTTATGACATCAGATATGGGGAAGATCTTTAAAAAAATGTTTTAAGATCTTTAAATGTTCAACATTAAAGCGAGACATCACACACAATTTCAATTATCTCTTTCACTTTTAACTATGTACATAAGCTTAGGACAGCTATAACAGTACAATCGATCACACACTAACCTACGTCACAAATTAACCTTCGTTTATCGCTGTGCCCATGCTCAACGACCCCAGATAGTGTGAAACACACACATTCAAACTAGAATTTCTTGGAAAATTGGCACGATACGAGGAAAACAATTTCAGGGTTCAGTTCCCCTTTAATAAGTCCTTGAGATACAAAAAATTATGCAAAAAATATATTGGAATTTTGCTCCCTCTCAGTCATAATAATTCTATTTGCATTAAACAATGTTTTATTTTTGTTGGAATTACTTCATTCTAGTGTTAAGAAATAATCTATGTTGTTAACTAGGCAGTGTCAAGCATCATAATTACTTGCTGGGTAATTGAAGTGTTAAGCAGTTTCATGAACCCTGAGCAGCACTAACAAGCCCTCAAAAGTCAGCAGACACAATAAATAACATGTTAACACTGCTACTGTCAGTGATAACCCAAGTACAGAGCTAAAATAAAAAGTAATGTATTTGCATAAGCTGTATGTAAGTCATAGAATTATTTAATGAGGAGAGCACTGACTCACTTATCAGAAAATATTTAAAGAAGCAGTACAAAGTTCAGATGAAACAAATTGAGTTTAACATGTCTTTTGTTTTTGTTATTCATTCATTGGAAAAGATGCAACAGGCAAAATGTTTGAGTAATGTTTACTAAACCTACACATGAAAATAATATGTTTGAATTGAATATGTATAAATATTCAACATACACAACTAAAACATAGATAATGATAACCAATAGCAAAGCAGACTTATTTAGTGCTATATGATTCTCAGTGATATCAGAAATGTTTTTAAATAGATTTATATCTCTGGATAAATCAGTGCTTCTACTGCAATACAAGGTCAAATCCAATAAACATACATTCTTTTTTTTTTCTTTAACATTCATCTAAAAAATATTTTCTTAACAGCCACATATGAAACAGGCTCATTTGCAAAAACTAACTTGTTTTGTCCTTACTATGATTAGTCAATTTAAACAGTCATTTAAACTCTTTCAAGCAGTTTAGGAACAAAAGCAAATCTCTTTTACACCGATTTAAAGGAAGTAGACCTTGCAAAGAAAGCAACACTTGAAATGCTGTAACAGATATTATTGGGACAAGTGTTTGTGGTTTCCAAAAATGTTGTAAATGACTTTCAAACTGTTTAACTTCTTTTTACACTGATTATTGGGGAACATAGGTAAAAATGCCAATCAAAGTCTAGCCATGATGTTCCCAACAAATACAAGAAATTAAGATTGACCACAAATCACACATCCCATTCAAATATCATGAAATCAACAGTAGAAGTGTTTATTAAGTGCTAAATATCAATTAAAATAGTGAAATTTCTTCTTTTATCAGCAATGAAATAACTTTAAAATTACCATATCCTAATGCACTTCACAACAACTGATCAGCCTGTAAATGTGGGGTGTAACAACATTTTGCCCAAGTGTTTATAGATATGAATTTATAGTATTTGGTTAGATATTGTTCACATAAAATAGCTAACTTCTAGAACTAAGATAAATTCCGTTTCCCTTCCCACTACAAGCTGTTTAAACTCCAGTCTTCTGAAATCTTTTTCCATTTCTCAGTTAAATATAAATTTGTCAACAAAAAACAATAAGACGTGGCCTTTAGGCTTTACAACAATATAACAAATAACAGAACAAGATCCTCGTCCTGCAGTTCAATTATTGATGGCTGGATTTGATTTTATCGCGAACGCTACAGGTATTTTTGAACGATAACAAACAAAAACCTAAATTTGCAAGTTAGGGAAGGCTGTTAAGAAACAAGCTAATGCAAAAGAAGGTGAACATTTTTGTACCCACTTCATTAACAACCCGACAGGAAGTCCCCGCGGTTTAAATTTGAAACTACAAGTATTATTATTTTACCGTCCAACCAAATTAAATAGAAAAATTTTGGCCTGCCACTTTAAGGTCACTAGGAGAAAGTTCAATAAAATTTGAAAGTATATGGTTTATACCATAGTTTAAAAATACGACATATTTCACTTATTAGTCCTACATAAAGGGTTTCACATCTTCACACATCAAGGGGACTATACATTGCCTAGCTGAGGTAGTCGACAATTGTCCACACTAAATTTTTTTGTGAATCGTATTATTAGTCTTACTAGTGGTGCAGAAAAAAAACTTCTGCCACACAACGACAGCTTTGCTAGAGCAAAAATACTAGCCTTTACTAAAAGAAATTTTAGAGTAAGTCGCTGTCAGAACGATTAAATTTTGAAAACTAGTTTCCCTGGTGCAAATTTTGTCGTTCACGCAACGAAACAGAAGCCGGTTCATGCCTTCATTGTTTAATAGCGGACTAACCTCTGCAATTTTGATGAACTTGCCACGACGATTCTGCTTCAAATCAACATAGAATCGCTTTGACTGAATTTTGAGGGACTTGCTCTTTATTTCAGCATCACCTAGGTAATCATAGACGTTAAAAATCTTTGCATTAACAAATAATATAATGAAAAGAAAAAAAACATTAAAACGCCGGAGATAACAACGAAACATTCAGTGTCATTGCAGTTAGCGAAAGCTGCATCGATCCAGCCCAGTTTTTTATTCACACGCAACCGCTGCGGTTTAAACTTTACGTAAGTTGTCCAGTTACCATAAAGTTCCTAAAAATGTTTACCTTGACTGCCTCTACCATCACCGGTATATTCCTCCTCCCTCGAAGCTCCCCCTTCAGTCGCCATTTCAAGCCTTCTCTTGATCCCTCAAACAACCCAAAGACGACCAGCCATAAGGGAATACGCATGCGCCTGACTTAATTTATACCAGGGTCTCACAGCAGCCCATAATTGTTCGGCCTAATTGTTCTCCATATTTGGATTACCGGTACAAGTGAAAGAGATTGTTCCGGTATTCCCCCATCCCAGCGATGTAGATTGATTTCTTTAGAAATTCGGTGGTTTATTCCTACAAGATTGAGGAATATTTTGTTATAATGCGGCTCCCGCCGAGCTGGCTTTCACGTGAGATTGTTTGCTCAGCTAGCTATTTTCTTCCATGTTCGGAACATCTTATCTTGTTGTCTGGGGTAGTGTTATTGAAAGATCTGAATAACTCAAATTGTAAAGCAACTTTTAGAGCACTCTTCATGGTATATTTCTTCAAAAATTCACATGTTTCGGCACCGGCATCAACTGCCATAATGCTAGTGAGTACTGATCTAAGATTGTTTTTTTAAAATACAGATATCTTAGTAGAATAATGAGTATATACTGAGAATAGAGTAGCTAAGACAATGATAAAAAAAAAAAAGAAAACAAAAAAAAAAAAGAAAGAAAGAAAGAAAAAAAAAAGAAATGTCGACCTTCCTTTTTTTCTGTTATAGATGTAGCAAGTGAAATACTAGTTTCAGCCTTAAGATCAAAGAAGCCCTTCACACAGCTATAGCCGTATAGGGCGATGTTTGAGACTTTCGCTGAATAAAAATTTAATTATATCACGTTAATTTAAACCTCTATCATTTTAAAATCTTTTGTTATTTGTGGTCATTGTCTCAGCTATTTTCTTCTCTACGATTGTTTACTCTAAGATCAGTACACATAGGTATTTGTTATTCTATTGTATAAGATAAAAATTATTTGTTTTTAACCATTCATAGATCAGCATACTAGCATTCTGTGTACTGTGTAGGCGCATTTTATTACGTATGAAGCACTTTTAAAATACAAAGTACAACTGCTTCTGTTGTTTTCCCTTCTTTTGCTAGCGTTATATATAGAGGATAGCCATATTCTTGCATAAACAAGTGACAAGAAACTGGCGGGAAACTTTTTTTTTTTTAGGATGTGATCATACATCCGGGACATTTGTATACCTGCCAGCTTTCTCGCCTTAGGCGGGTTTTCCTCGCCTAAAATCTGAAATTCCGGATTTCCTCGCCTTACCCGCCTAGGCCTCGATTTCCTCGCCTAAATGACAGTAGATTGTGAGTCCTCAGGGACCGGTCAAAAATTAAAGGGGGCATTTTCAACTGCAGAAGCC
>JANCMA020488712.1:0-10568 GCA_024336925.2 Zoanthus solanderi | reverse complement strand
ACCCTTGCATTACAATCTTAGGAAAAGTCAAGAACTTTATACAAATACAATAAAAACTTTAACAGTTATGGCCGGTTTTCACCTGACATCATGGGGGCCATGTTGGTGTATTCTTTTTCATTATTTCTTTTGTTTGGGGTACCAACATGGAAGCTATGTCTATTGTCTTTTGTGTCTCTTGGGATTGTGTGAAAACCAAGAATAGCAAATAAATCAAAAACACCGTGGGAAATTCGCCGTTGTAAACGAAGAGAGAACTGGATTCGAGTTGGGACTGAAAAGCATCTATGGATTGAATAAATGGAGAGGGGCACCATATTATTAAATTGCCCAATTGTTTACGAACCGGCTGTCCATCCAATCAATCCATAGATGCTTTGTGGCCCCAACACGAACCCAGATCTCTCCTCGTTTAGAACATGTCGAATATTGACTCCCCCGAGGAAGAATAAAGTTAAACCTCACTCGGGGGCTTTTTTGCAATTTCTGCTCAATCAAAGCCGAATTCACTTGCCATGGGTCAGAGGACGGACGCTAATTTTCAGCCGTTAACATGAAACTAAAAAGCAGCTCCATTTTGGTAGTTATTGCTAAAGTATTTATTTATTTACTACTATTAAATGCTGGAAGAGCAAAAGTGCGTTGGAGGATCTTGCATGGTTAGGGTCATTTTCATAACGGACAGATTATGGTGAAAGAATTTGTGCAAGCTTGTATGAAATTATATACAGCACGTGTTAGTGATTAAGATGTGCACAGTTCTGTCAGTTATCAGTGAAAGAAGAACAAGACGTATGAATAACATATCGTAAAAAAACATTGTAATCGTAGTTACTCGCTAAAACTTGAGCTATCCTCACTAAATTAACGAAGATTTGCACATTGAAGAAGGATTTCTTGCCTTGCTACGCACTCTTTCTTCGCTTTTGGGTTTGGGCAGGAAAAGCTCTGGAAACAACGTTGAGTGAACTCTACTTCAAATTCCTTTGACAGCTCGTGGAATTGCAGCAATACTGACCAAATAAGAAAACAGCAGTTTGCACTTTTGGCTGACAACCCGAGCCTCAACTTTAAAATTTTTATTTACGATTATATACCTTTTAAAATACATTCGTAATGTTCACATTGACTTCTAGCGATTTACAGTTTGTATTGCCTATTAAAAAGCCACTGAAAATAAACTGCTTTATTTGACTTCAATTTTAAAGACCTGTGTTATAACATCGCTTCGAGCGAGATAGGTGCAATTTACAGTACTGTCCTAAAAAAATTCGCGTGAAATTTACCGTGGAATTCTCGAGTTAACCGATGACATTTTATCTATAACATTCTGCAGGAACAAATCAACGATTTTGCGCATTTGGAGAGTACGTTTTGTTTATTGACAAAATATACCATAACTTTCATTAACGATAAACTATATATTTCCAATAATCCGAATACACTTTTTTCATAAGAACTTCTAATAAAACGGATTTGAATTTTACGGACATTTTTCGTGTGTGCATGCTCCCATGGTCAGTGAGTCAATCACTATAATGTGCGTGGTACAGTGTGTCGTTAAAATCAAAAACGCCCTCCACATTAGATAGTAAAAGCCAACTCTGACAATATAAGCAATTTGGCATTTCGGTATTAAGCCAGCTATCATTATAAAAATTAAGGTTGGTAATATCAACCTCAAATATTCTTTAAGGACCCCTCGACTGTTTTTACAACGATCGCTTAAAATGTTCCAAACGTGCTCGTAAGCCTGCTTCACACTAGCGACGTAATCGCAAGCGCAAGCGCAAGAAAAAGGAAAATTTTGTTTTTCTTGTGCTTGTCTGGTGCTTGCGATTGCGCTTGTGTCAGAAATCTTCTAGTGTGAAGCGACAAAACGTAAGCGCAATCGCAAGCGCAAGAACACAAGAAAAACAAAATTCAGTTCCTTTTTCTTGCGCATGCGTACCCACCTTGCGCTTGTGCTTACGTCGCTAGTGTGAAGCAGGCTTAATAGATTTCATGTAGAAAAAAAAGTTCTAAAGGAATCATACTTTGTATCGAGTTCCAAAGAACAGTCTCTTAGCCTCTTCGACTGAATTCCTATAGCCGTCATCTCACTTATGGAGGGCCGGTCCTTTAAGATTTTTTTTATAATGGTTACCGTGTGTATTTATTTTCGTTTGTCGACTTTTGCACTCTCCTGTCCTTTTTGACACTGTTTTCAATTTCAGTAATTACCTCTAGAAAAACGATTTCTGGTAACTGTACCGATGTAAAACTATACAGCGATTGCTAACAGTTTTGCGATATTGGACTGATAAACACTAAATTTGCTATGGTGTTATGCTTTGCGGTACAAATAAAACTTTTTTTTTGGTCTTTGTCAATTTTGGGAATGCTCCTAGCTCATTCTTCAACAGCGCGGTTTAAGAATTTTTCAGCCTCGCTTTCTGTTCAAAAGTTCTTATCAAAAACGATTAATTTCTTGTACCGATTGTAAATGAGCTAAACTATTTCATTCCATATTCTGTTTTATTTTTTACCAGAATAATCTTTCAGAAGAACAAATTGATTTATTATTTCTCATTCTCTTATAGGTTTTAGTGTTGGACCAGGACAACTCCCAGACGGATTCTGGACCATTGAAGGTATGTTGTAGGGTGTAACCACAGGCGGACCAGTCAAACAGTTCGAGGTTATGTCATTTGGTTTCCAACAGAAAGGTCGCTCAAGACCGAATTTACCGACCAGAATTCTTTTCGTTATCGTTACCTTATAAAAAAATGTAGTATTTCATTTAATTTAGATGGGTTATGTAACGAGTTTTGTAGTGCATGTATTCCTAACGCTGCCTCAACCACTACTTAAAAGATAAATAGGCAGGCAACTTCGTTGGCCTGCACAAATCTTATATAACTCTCAAAGTATTTGATCACATCCGTACGGAAAATCGTCGTGATCCAATGCATTTTACTGCCTCATCTATACTTTTGAAAATTGTAGTCGAACTGATTTTAGCTTTCGCCCTATGATCCGGACAAGCTGCAATCTTGGACAAAATAGTTGCAACACTTAATTGTATATTTACGCCTTCCCCCACCCTCCCCTCCCACCCGCATGCAATGTTGTTTGCGCAGTTGCTGATTAGACTAACATTGTAACTGGGGAGGGAGGAGAGGCGGTTGATCAGTGCACGTTGACACCGACTGTTCCGACTAATTCTGTCCAGGATTGTGGATGCCAGCTAAAGCTAGCTGGGCTGAAATTTCAGCCCCAGAAATAAGCTCGGCCCTGGGTTGAAAATTTTGCCATTTATTCGCGCATTTGATTTTTAAAAGAAGGCTTTCGTATTAAAGTTAGAACTGAAATTTCAGCCCTTGTAACTTGGCTGACTTCAACGCTGGGGCTGAAAAAGCTCGATGTAATCGGCCCTAAATGATTTTATTTTTATTAAATTTAGAAGCCAAACAAATATTTAATAAAACCGAGCATTCCGTCATTTTAAAATAATATCATCAACGAAAAGTCCAAATCAATGGCCCAATTCACATTAGAAAACAAACAAATCGTCTCAACGGACAAATCTTCTGACCATTTGTTTGTCTAGTGTGAGTTTAGATCGGAGTTTGTTCGACTTGTTCGTCTGGAAAAACAAATCGTCTATGAAAAATCGTCTTCCTAGACGGACAAACAGTCGAACAAATTTAGACGATTTTTTCGTCTGAAAATTTGTTTGTCCCGTTTTCACGCTAGACAGTTAGTTCGTCTAAGACGATTTGACCGTCCAGACGTTTTGTTCGTCTTCTAGTGTGAAAACAGCTAATGTTTCCACATTTTCCATGATTTTGTCCCCTAATGGAACAATAAAAAGTTCTTGGCCATCAGTTGGGTTCCTAGTGAGTGTTCTTTGGCCAATTTTCAGCCTGACGTTTTTATAAAAAGGGTTCTTATAAAATAACGACTGTGAGTTTAATCCTTCAAACCTCCTAAAGTAGCTTTTATGTAGCAAAAAACAAAAAAACTCAAAAAAACTTACGCTTTTCTAACGCCAGAATGTTGTTAATATAGTTCTTATTATTATTCAAAGTTTCAAAAAAAAATGGATTAAAAATCTAACACCAGATTAGTGCTATCTCGCTATTGAACAGTCAAGTTTAACATTGATGCCAACATTCAACTGTCAACTGTCTCCAAGCATATAAGATTAATTTTCTGCACAGCACGCATCCGTAAAACTGCAACAATAGTCCTTAAAAACAAAATCCATGTGAAAGGTCTAAATAGCAGTAATTTAACAAGTATTTTAAGAAAACACAAATTTACATGTTTGACTTGTTTGTTAAGAGATGGTTTATGTAACTGAATGTATACAGCTTCCTTGATCCTTAATTTGGTCTTAAAAAGAATTATTAAACATGAAATGTGTTTGGGCGGTGGCTATTTATAAGGAGACGCTGTTTGAGTTCATCGTTAACTTTAGTGAAGTTAGGAAGGACGCTGAATGATCGACAAGTCTTTAAAAAAACAATGTCCAACTCTGCTTTGCGTATCTTTTAGGAGAGCTTCTCAAATTTTCGGACATCAGTTATGTTGATCGTTTCCCCATATTTCGCTGCAATGTCGTGAATCACATTACCGAAACGTCTAAATAGCAGCAATTATATGAAAAAGCAAGACTGCCATCTGCTTGGGAGAACTGCAAAAAAAATACTACCTTTCTTTGTCAGAAAAAAAGGTTAGATCAAGCTATTGTATTGGTTATGAAAAGATTAATTGTGTTATAAAAGGTATAGATTTTATTTCAAATAACTTACCTATGCAACATTTCTTTTTTTCCCTAGCAATGGTCTGTTACGTTAACAATATCACAACTTCTCCAAGTCCTAGGAAGTTTTGCGAGGTTGTGCCCGATAAGAGTTCATCATGTGATAATCAGGTGATCATTCGACCTTACGAGTCGTGCGACCGCGAGGAATGTAGGGAACTTTTTGCCGAAGGTATGTGGCAACTTGCTAATCCTGCCATGAAGATGACACTGCCGGGGTTTTTACGGTACGCTGGATGTCTTGCAGTACTGGTCGTAGGAATTGCTATGAAGTATTCCTTCGTGATCCTGCCATTGTATGTTGTATTGGTGGCGCTATTTTCTGCATGTCTTTACATCCACATCTACATGGAGTGCTACAAATTTATCAATAGCTGTCTCAACATGGACCTAAAGGACATCCGGAAAAGCTACATGGATCAAAAAGGCTCCCACATGTGGGTTGCAGAACTGAAGGGTCAAGTAGTCGGGATGGTTGGTGTCATCCACACTGAGGACCATCATCCAAGCGTTGTGGAGCTGCAAAGGATGACGGTATCTAGAACCACCCGCCGCCTTGGTATCGCCAAGAAACTTTTACAGAAGTCTTTAACATTTTCCAAGGAGTACGGATACAAGAAGATTATCTTGAGCACAACTGGAGCCCAAACTCCAGCAATATCTCTTTACAAACAGGCAGGATTCAGCATATTTTCAAGTATTCCACATCCGGCGTCCTCGCTTCTCCGTGACCTTCCTTACAACTCTTATGAACTGAAACTCTGAAGTAAAAAGATTTTAAAAAACAAACGATTTGACTTAGAAAAGCGACTTATGTGATTATTATAAGATGGTAATAAGGTTCAGAGTTAAACATAAATGAAAATTCTAACTAACCACTCATACTGTATCAACTTAGATTTACTTAGGTTGTGCGCAAGTTGACCAAGTGTTTCGCTTTCATGTTAAAATGAGATTCACGAAAGAGGACATGGAGTAAAGTCCATCCCCTGCCAGCCTTTCCTTGAAGTATGATCCTAGTTCTGATTGGGAGTCTCAACCTAGTTTCAATGCTACAAGGATCAGCCCAGATTCTTCTACATTTGTAAGATCAAACGATGTTTGCTCTCAAGATTCATCGATGGCCTCTCCATTTCAGGTTTCTACTTTGGATTTGAAGACTCAATTTACCGATATGGAACTTGTAATACTTCAATATATCTTCTTTGTTGATCGGGTTAAATGATTCATGACACTGAAACAAACTTTAATGTTGGATATTGTGGTTTGAGACGTTAATTTAACTAGTCTGTATATACTGTAAATAAACTCAACCGGACTCAGTCACTGAAGAAACCAGTTTTAAGGTGTTGTCATTTTTAATAGTTAAAAATGGTTATGTCGGAAATACTACATTTGTTGCAGCTGATGAACCCCTACCCTCTGAGTTTGATAAACGTAATTGGCTTAAGAGGTAACTGACTTGGTAGATGGATGGATGGCTAACTCACAGCATGCTAACGCGATATACTCAATACTTTGATAAATTAATATGCTGTAAGCAGATTTTAATGAAAGCAAGTAGAATTATATTCTGGAAGTTCCTTTTTTCTTAGAGCATACCGAAGAGGCGTTGATTCTCATTTACCAACCTCGGTAGGATGATACAAATATTCAAATCTCTACAGACCCAGGGATGGAACTGAGGACCTTTAAAGCTGGGGACACACCATTGCTGTCGCCTTGTCGTTGCGGCTCAACGACTTGGCGAGACACACTATCGTCGACGATTCGGCAGAGCGATCAAAATTTATATCATATTTCAAGGTCTTTATTTTTCAAGGTCTTTATTTTTCCCTTTACTTGGTCAACTTGTCAACATCAATGCGTTTCTTATACATAATATGGGAATATACTGTAGCAAAAATTTTAGCCGTACGAAATGTGAATACACCTGAAACATTGTAGCCCATCACTCGCATTTCTTCTGCAATTTTTTCCCACTGATATGTTGGCTTTCATCTTTTCACTTTTATAATCATTCATATACATATCATAAAGGACGGGATACATTCGAAAACTATTGATAAGTGCCTCTTCAAACGACGCCATGTTGAAAACTTCGTAGCAGCGACTCAGCGATTCCATTTGCTCCAGCGAATTCGCTGGAAGGAGCGTAGCGACGCGGCGACAGCGCTTGGTAACCGCGCAATGTTGTCGCTAGGCCGTAGCGACATGGCGACAGCGATAGTGTGTCCCCAGCTTAAGACAGATAAGAACAACAACAACAACGTTATTTAGTACTCAGATATCTTGCCAACTGCAGCAACCACGCCGCCATTATACAATTTTTGGTGGTAAAGAAAGTCACACAAATATTCAAATCTCGGCATGCATAGCCAGGGATCAAATCGAGGACCTTGTGATGGGAAGGTAGAGATCTTACTAGCTGCACCAGCCCCGCCAAAATGGACCTTTTCTGAGTTAGCCAAAGTACATTCTAGTTTTAGTACAAACATTACCATATTTGGCAACATAAACGATAAATGTTTGTACTGATGCTGGACAAGAATGCAACATGTTCCCTATTTATCTGGATGAAATTGTTTACAAATATTTGTCGTAAACATATTTTGTTTTAATATTATTGTTTTTGAAAAGCAATGATTTGAAATCTAATTTTGAGAGCGGATAATTGCGAAAAACGCCCGGCAAAAGTTTTAAAAAAAAATCTGAAAATTGCATTCAAAGATCTGTACGAATCCTGTCCTGTTAATCTTGCCTCTGATATCAGTGAAGTACCTTTTGTCATGTCTTAAAACTACTATATGTAAAATAACTGTTTTACCATATTTTGTAATTTTTTCAACAATCAAATTGAATGCAATCACCCCGTGCACACTACCTTGTCATGCCTTTGTAAAGTTTCGGATTGCACGAGCGACTCGTAAGACTGCATTCAGCTCCTAGACCAGCAAACCAAGCCAAGTGTCTGACTTAGTGGATATTTTCAAAGATTCTTTGAATAGTTACAAATCTTAGTAGTTTAATAACAGGGCTTCTCAAGGGTAACAAAGTCTTGAAAAAAGAGTCATTTAGCTCCTAAAGTTGTACTTAAAAAAAGTGTCATTTAGAAACTAATGTGCTTGTGCAATGAGGCTTAAATGAAAACATCAAGCATAATAGCAAAAATTTTTAATTTTACGTAGAATGAAAAGAGAAAGAAGATTTGAGTTTAAAACTTGAGTTTTAAAGAAAACAAAGTTACGAAACGTTTGGGTTTTATAAAGTTCTTGAGGAGATAAAGCGCGAATTTTAAAAATTGCGATATACGGTATGTACGTGCACATCAAAATTGTGAAATGAAAGCATCGCGAAAAATTTATGGAGTTTAGAAATTCCAACCTGGCGTTTTTAAAAGGTCAATGGTTTATATGCCACATACTTAGTCACGAAAAATAGCTGCTTCTTTAAAACTTTAACAACGGTTTTCTCCGTTTCAAAGATAACACTTTTCAGTCATTTTTTTGAATGTGAATTCGTAATTCAACAGGGAAGTCAATGCGATCTTGCATCTTAAGGAGAGATTTCTTAATCATTTACATACAAATACGATAAATAGCTACACATTCTAGCAGGTATTTATGTGCAGTAGTGCGATAGCATATGCTGTCATTTTACAGCTGTGGTCACGTAGCATTCAAAACTTGACTGCATGAATAAAAGCACTTTTTCTATAATACGATATTCGGATCGCATGAAACGGAATCTAGCAAAAATAAAGTTTCCACATGCATCAATTTATTCGTATAAGTATAGAATTTACTTTGATATAATTCAGTTTTTACGACGTGTCTGTATGGCTGTAAGTTGTCAACATATCTTAAATAGCACCTATGAAGCAAAAATACTTGCAAAAAAGAACTATTTCAGTTCATAGTACAAAGATAAAATGAAAAAAAAATGAAAAAAAAAACCAACAATATTTCAAAATCTTAATCATACATTCAAACGAAAATAACTTTTTTTTTGTTAAACGAATCGTGATAACTCCAACATCAGTTGATTTATCAGTTCCGAGTCGGATTCCTTAAATAACTACGTCTACAAGTATAATTCCGTCAGTTTTTGGCTCTGACCCTAGGTTAAGATTAAAATCCAATTTTAAAACAAGAACAACAACATCATCTATATCAATATGAAAGGCATCACGCTCAAACAATCCCAATTCTTCACACGAGAATACAGCAACCGGAAAATCGTAGCAGCAACTAAAAATAGTTAGCTTTGAAAGATTGGTTTAGTTGCTCGAATGGTCGAAAAAACTGCAACCTTCACGCGTAACACGCATGCGTGCTTAGATACTAATAAAAAAATTCAACCTCGTTCCCAGGACACACGCAATAGCTAGGAAAATCCTTGGGAACGAGTTTGACAGAAAGACAGTGTACCGGTTTATTCACTACTTGCTAACCGTACTGACAGATGAGTCCCAAAAAGGACGAAACAGCTGTCTGGGGTTGCAGTTGCTTGCCTATTCCGAACTCCTACTCATCTTGGTTCACTGACAAGTTAACTATTCATTCATAAGGTTGAAAACCCCGTGACGCTGTTTATAGGCAGAACTTTGTTATATTAATCCCAATCCCAGCTTTATTAGGAGCAAAATTTATCTGAAATAAAACAGGCTTAACTATTTTAGTTAATGAATACGAGCGTTTAATTCCTCTTCCGAAAAGTATTCTGAAAAGCGGGAAAGGGCCGCCATATCAAATTACTTGTTTTCATCCCGCTGACGGTAACCAATCAGATTGCAGTATTTGCGATAGATAGTGAGTAGATTTTTACAAAAATGGCCGAGTTTAAGTTAGTGTAAACTTTAACTCGCAAATCTCCATCAGTTTAGTGCGATAGATCAAATTTTGGCGCGAAACTACGATTACAATTTTTCTTATGATGTTTGTTCATAGTTCTTGTAATTTTTTCATTGAAAAGTAACATAAATTGTTGTGCACAATTTACGTGCTAAAAATTGCTAGAATTGCACGAATTTATTCATAATCCTAACCATACAAAGTCCTCGCTAATCTGATTATTTGTATTATAATTCTTCTCAAGAATAATGAGATATATGGAGCATCACTCACCTTGTTAGCCTTTGCCTTTGGGCGAATTCTCCAGATGCATAAAATAACCAAAACAAAAAAATGGAATCGAGGCTAAGTCAATCCAAGATGGCGTCCACAGCAAGTTTAATACTCATACTTCATGTAAGGTACACTATTTGACTCTCAACAAGTAACGCATCGCTCGTGAAAATACACAAAAAATACGAAATTACTAAGATCGTTCTCAAGCCCCTCAGTTTTCCACAGTCTACTCAAAAAAAATATTGCGAGGTCGCTAGCCTACAAATTTCCGGCAATATAGTCTCCGTAATCTCCATCTAATTACAAGATGTGGTTGTTTTTTGAGACATTAGAACTCATGGGCAAGATCATTTATTACATTTTGGAGAGTATTTTTCACACATTTGTTCCCGTTGGTCGTAAGAGCATCACTGGAAAATCAATATTGATTACAGGCAAGTAAATTAATTTACGCTTAAGATCAGCATTTGGAAATAAACTATTAGTCTATAGTTCGAAAACTTAATTCAAATTGATCGGTTATCGGTAAAGTAATTAAGGCCCGTACGCGGAGATTTTGCTGGGGGGGGGGGGGGGGGCGCCCAAAAAATTTTACTTCATTTTTTCAAAACTTTAACATTTTTTTTTAA
>JANCMA020488503.1:0-10569 GCA_024336925.2 Zoanthus solanderi | reverse complement strand
TTTTCTCTATGGATAAGTTGAACACCGTAAATTTGGGTACGCATAGAATTGATGAAATGACATGAAAGTATATTAAAAAGAATTCCTCCCTTAAAAGGGCTCTACATCTCCAAGTACTCTAGTACTTGCTTCATGACTTCCCACTTGCTCCACCATCTTGTTGCGCTAAATGTCTTCATAGCAGTCCCTGTTCTGGCCTTCCAAGCAAGGCGTACTGCAGCACTGTGAGAGAACATAGCCACCCATAATTGGGCAAACCGGTCTAAAACGCGGAAATCGAAATGTTTCCCAGCGTTGTCAATGGTGTGTGAGAAACATGTAATATCTAGCAGTTGAGGAAAATAGAACTTAACCCACTCCAAAGCGTACGATTAACCGAAGCTCCATCTTTCATGGCTGCAAGGAGTAGACCAGGGCGAATTGAGTATTCAACAGCCAAAGACTGGATTAGTCACTCAGCAAGTTCATTGGCTTTTAAGCTCTTAGCCAAGACTTGAAGTCTTATTAGGCGCTGCTGAACGTTCCACTGGCTATCAACAAAGCCTATAACGATAGCAAGAGCTTCCCCTAGCCTTGTACTCCCGTCAAAAATGCCTGAGCAGGCGTCTACCTGTGAAAGTTCTGGTTTTAGAGTTGTCTTTTCTTTCTCGATGGCTGATGATATCATTTGCAACAAATGGCCATGTGCAGTCAATCGGTGTCCGTACTTTTCTAAAAACGAACGAAGATGATAAATTTCCGACAAGGGAATTCCTGCTGATAAAAAACTTTCAACTAAATCAAATCTAAATAATCTCATGTCTTCCGGCAATGTCTCGCCCTTTGGGTTTTCTTTCTCGTCATTTCTTTGAAGAAATGTCAAAAGAGATTGGTCTGTCTTCTTGCTGTTCTGTATAACTTTGTTGGCGTCATTGTGTTTTGCCGAGCCAATGTGCTTGCGAACAGTGCTTTTCTTTTTACTAAGAGTTTCACTGCATGCATTGCATCTCAACATGTTGTTACTTGTGACGCTAAAAAACTCATTCTTGTTTTCCCTGACTCGTTGAAAAGCACTCACTTTAGGATCCTTTCGTCCGCGAACACTTTTTCTTTCCTCCTGCCTAGTTTCTTTGAATTTTCCTTTTTCTTGCAATCACAGCCTTTTCAGGCTCCTTAATATCTGCTCCACGTGCTTTTGCTATGTTGATCGTGTCGATACTTGAGTCTCTACTAGCAGAGTCTTCCGAGCTGGAAAATGTTTCGCTTGAACTAATATTAGCCGCCATTTTAAAAACGTGTACGCATGGATAGTATTGGATACCGCTGACCGTATATGTTACAGAATCACACAGGTAACGCAAAAGCTATATATTTAACAATTAGACCTGTAACGAGAAGCCGAATGGGCTATTATTAACCCGTGGCCCTTGAGGGCGAAGGGTCTAGTTATTTTACTATCACTCAACTAGTCGGACAGAAAAGGCAATAATAAAGTTAGCAAATGCAAGTTGAAAAAATATTTATTTGGGAATAAAACGAAAGAAAACGTCACGCTTTTCGCTACTCGAGGACTGTTACTAATAATCCTCTAGTAGCGTAGCCAATCAAAATGCAGGATCTGCATTAGTCCACTAGTTGGGTGATACTAAATATATATATATATATATACAGATGTATATATACAGTAATCCGTGATCACCACACAGCTAGCAGGAAAAGCCTGATTATCGAATTAAACATTGACATTTTTTTCTTCAGAAGATAATGCAAAAAAGGCTTTTTGCTACTTAAGAGGGATATATTTTCTCGAATTGAAAGAAGTTGCCTTAAAGTTGCTCGAATCAAAAAGTTGCTAAAAAGTTGCTTGAAAAGGCAAAAGTTGCCAAAAAGTTGCCGAGCAACTTGTGTAAAAGCCTGCCACTAATTCAGTAATTTTAGGCAAAAAATGAGCTCAACCTGGGACAAATTGCAACAGAAAATGTTTCAACGGATTATAAAAGGCCAAAGTCTGCACAACAGAAAAAAAATCCGAAAAATTCCGCCCATGGGAAAGTGCTGAAATATGCAGTTAAAAATGAGCTACTTCTGTAGACCGTTTGCTCTGCATGAAAACGAGGTTCGACCTAATCAGTTACAAACTCTGAAGAAATATGGCTCTAAAATAAAATAAAATTCGCAAAATTGTTCCAAATACACAAAGGCTATATCTTTTTCCATTTTTTGAGAAAGAAATCGGCATTATCTTGCAAATAATTCTTTAAGAAAATAAATCGAGTTCTCCTCAGTTACGTATTCACGAAACATTTTTATGAACTAATATAATAGTAACTTTAGTGTAATTACTTCAATTTTGGGAGAAAAAAGAGGAGAAAGATCGATATATTACTGATCTTTTGCTATTCAGGAGCAAACTTTTATATAGAAGACGGGGCTAGACAGGATTAGAAATTTTTTGGCGCACGAAATGTATTACGACAGTGAATCAAACACACAAATATGTGCAAGACGCTTGGTCAGTTCTTTGGATATGAGCGATATATTGCCGATCTTGTACTGTTCGGAATCAGATTTTCTTTAGTTAAAAAGTTCTTTCTATTTCAAAAACTTAGAAATGTCTTTGATGTTAATAATAAGTCATCAGTGTGTTAAATTTTAACAGAAGGTAGTATAAAATGCATGTTTTTGTAGCTTTGCAGCAAAATCATCAAGTAATGAGCAAACATATGTATATATAAAAAGAAAAACATTTTCGTTCCTGAATTGTGTGTTTGATATGGAGGGGAATGAAGTCTGGCCAATTTCTCTAGAAAACTTTACCGAGTAATCTATATAAGAAAGGGAATGAGATACTGAACAAATTAAGCAAAGAAAGGAATGATCATATTGAGGCAGTGCCTGGCCAGCGAGTGCACCAGGATTTCCGCCTAGATCACACTAGAGAAAAAAGTGCCAAAAAAGTGCCTACAGGCGAAAAACTAATACCCAGTCAGCGCCCTTGGAAGTAAAGTATAGAGCCATCTTTTGATTTTAAAAGGGATTATTGTATTGTGACCAGCCAGTTAGAGAGAGCATCAATGCCCACGATGTCCGAGTGCACAAGGTTTAATTAGTGTTACCACAATTGAAACAATATAGAGGGTGCCTGAAGTTTGTACGGGGCGCAAGGTGAGGATTGAGAGGTTGTGCGCGTGCGCATTATGCATGTTCGCGATTTGCCTGCTGCAGAGGCAACATACCATCAATGCTGTAGCATAAAGTTTTGAGCCAAAAATATGTCTCAGTGCAGTATACTCACCAGATCAAGAACAAAAAGAAAAAAACAAGCAGTCCTACAGAGTATAATTATACGGTTAGATGAATTTCTTCAAGTTGCACAGTATCTTGGAGAGAACCAGGATGAACAAGTTGCAATATATGATTTGATAGTCAAAACGGACGAGTATCCTAGCGATTGTGGTGAAACGGCTTATAGTCGGAAATACATAAAAAAAGGGAAGAGTATTTTGGTAGTGACATTATAATTACGAACATTAACGGAAAGACCAGTGCTGTAACTTTAAGAATCACAGCTACGCACATCCTTCAGGACTTCCTGAACAGCAGAATGCAGTTGACAATAAGACGGAGGCGGAAAACATAGTGAAGGCCACAGCGAAACTTATAAAAAACGATGTCAAGCTAGTAAAATTATTAACTGAACAATACCCGATACTGAGCCGGAGACGTAATCAAATATCTTGCCCCCTACACTGGAACTTGTTTTAGAACAGATTGTTTTTAAAAGTGACAATATAGGAGTTGCAGCTATTAAGGCAATCGGTCCAACCTAGGGTATTAATTGCACCATTGAAAATAGGCCTTGGTGTTCAACTCCATCACAACTTCACATTGCGTTTCCTGATCGATATACTACATCGCCTTGGGTTCTGCTCGTCCTTCAAGGAATACAGATGCTTAATGAAAGTTCAGCTGTTGAACAGGGCAATGCAATAGGCCGCAATACGGAGCTACAATTTTGAATTTTTCAGTAGACGGGAAGAACACATTCCATAGCATGGGGATTATTGTGGCATTAACTCCAGCTATACAGCGCGGTGTCAATACATTTCTATAAAAGAAAAGGACTGACGAGATTTCTGCTGCAGACCAGGTGGTTATAGAGGCTGTAAAGGAGCCCCGACTCCCGCTGGTTCATATTAATTACAACACGCTGGTATTCAAGGAAGTAGAGGGGGAGGCGCACCTTGCATGGTGTGGCTTTATCTGTGCAAAGTGGAAACATCTGTCCACTTTCTGCCTACGATTGATCTTAGCCTCAGGGATCTGTCGTGAGTAAACTCCACCCTTTTGTATGTTGCAAGGCATGCAGCAGAAAACAGCATCAAACCAATACTAACATTTGTTCAACCACTTCAGTGGAAAGTGTGCACGCTAACTGAGAGTGAACCATCAGAAAGTATTCTGAGGCAAAAGGTTTTTTTGACCGGGCGGTATTCCCTAGATAAGCTACCTTGGGTGTATAAGTAACTTCATGTGTGGCTCTGGTTACGAGTCCTGATTAAGTTAGTTTATGCCTCCGACGCTACTCACTTCCGAGAGCTAGCGGGCATTGTTGATTGTGTACGCGCAGCTGTAACTGATGTTGTGAAAGCTGGAGAGAAAGCGCTAGCATTCCTCTATGGAAGAGAGACCCTTGATCGCCTGAGACATAAAAAATGCTGTAAGAAAGTCGCCAACAGGAAAGCGCATGTTCAGCCACAAAGCCTCCCCCTACATCGTCAGCAGCCAAGTTTCACTTAATCCGGGTGTATTTCCAGGTACAATGGAAGGGATATGTGTGCAACACAGATGACGTGCAACAATGGGGTTGGATAATGTCAAAGGATCATCTCCTTCCCATTATGATGGTCAATCCTGCAGCCCCCGAGTACCTGCTCCGAATCATTAGATGCAACTGCTCCAGTAATTGCAGCACCCTTCGATGTACGTGCCGGAAGAATGGTTTTGAGTGGCCAGTGTAAAGGCAATAGCTGTACTAACTGCAGTTCCCAGGAACCAATGACGATGAACTGTTACTTGAAAGAGGTGAATTCAGGATTTCGCTATTGGGGTGTCCAGCCATGATACAGATGATTTTGGGTGATACGGTTCACGAGAAAATGGAGTAAATGATTAAGGAATAGCCGTCCCAGGAGTGCTTCTATGGAACCCCCTTGATATAGCCCTATTTGTGTATAATTTAAACAAGTTGCAAATTTTATATAATCATCAATAACACAGGAAATGTTGTTATAAAAAGGCTATAAGAGCATAAACAAGTCCTTGGACATGCCTTGCTTGAGTGTCAGGAAAGCATTTAATATTCAAAATGACCTAAATATTACTAAACTCAGGGTGTTTGATATGAAATATAACTACTTCCGGTTCCAGCCTCGTTTTCATGTCGCATAGGAACTCTACTTTCATGGAGCATATCAGTGATGTTTAGTAAATAATTATTAATGAAATACATACCCTTAAAAAGCTAAATTCAGGGTGCTTGATAAAAAAATCAAACTACTTTCGGTTCCAGCCTCGTTTTCGTGTCGCATAAGAGCCCTTGTTTCATGAAGCATACAAAAATATAATTTTAATGGCGTTCGCGTGCACAGATTTTTGCAGATTTTTTTTTTTTCTGTATGTCTTGAGAGTGTTTAGAAAAATAAAATGAAGAGAAACCTTCTGTTGCAATTTGTCCCAGGTTGAGCGGTAAGTTTACTGGTCTAATAAGCCCTAGTGTGATTTTAACAAATAAAGGTTGACCCAGAGAGCATTTCTTGGGAATAATCCTAATCCAGAATTTGAATCCAAAAAGGGATTCTTCGTTTCTTTGATAAAATCCAAAAAAGTATTATGAATCTAATGAATCCGCTCGCGACGAGGATTCAATGGATTAATCTGAATCCGGATTCTTAGAATTCGTCGCTTTTGCGTTTCTTTGGGAAAGGATTCGAAAAAAGTACATTTGGCAAACGGACTTAGCGCTAAAATCGTATATTTTTTATTGTTTTCGGATTCTTTGTTTCTTTGGCAAAAAAGAATCGTGTGATCTCAAGCAATAATCCATTTTTGGATTTTACCAAAGAAATGCACCCTTATATGATCATCAAATATGAATTAAATTCTTTGTTGAAAGCCTAAAGTACTTATGGCAATGACCATAAAATCCAACCTTGATTTATCAAGATTCCTGATTCTACCTGTAAAATAAGACCTGGACTTTCTTTCTTCAGTGGATCGCCTAAAAAGACAATGTCACTATCTTTAACTAAGCCGTGAACCTCAAGATTGATTGACGACGGTGATGTAACAGCATTCCCTGGTCCATCGGTTGTCAAATCAGCTACCGGCAATGTCACATCTCTGCTACGAGCCTCAAGTTCTCTTACGGCTACAGTAACATTTTGATCAACATCATCATCAGGAAGAGTTCCCGCATCCACCGATGTTTGACTTGCAGATTCAATGAGGCGGGGTTCAATTTTGCTGGTGGGAGTTGAAGTGACTTCCGTAGTAAAAAACTCAAGGAGTGGCGAGATAAACGGAAGGTTCACATAAATGGCTGCGTTTTGGAGCGTAACCTCAACTACAAGACAAAGTAGATTAGCTATCAACCAACAAATATTTCTACATTGTTCATTTTACAAAAAAATACCGACTTCAGCAATACTCTGAACGAACGGAGCTTTCTGCAAGCTAAAATAAAAAAAAACAACAACTGTGATTTAGTTGTGGATTGACTTCATTTGAATAGGTTTTGAAAATAACTTTAATAATTTCTTTACTAGAACATACAAACAATAGCTTCCAATGGGAAATCTTTCAAAAATCTCTAATAGATTTGTTTGGATTTGTTGGTGTTTTTGCTGGTTATTATGGACGAATCATTTGTATTACCGATGTTTCTAAAAGCTTTGTTTAAACTTACGTTTGGTTAACACTTAGGGTAACATGAATGATCATAAGTTTGCTTATCGCTTCGCTCCAAGTTTAGCTCCTAAGATTCGCTTGCGAAATGCTCACTGTTTGTATGGCCAATGCGATCTTGGACGGTCGATAAGGAATAAAATCTTTTATCAAGCACCTTTGGTTTGACTCAGTTACATATGTTAACTAAAATACTTAATTGGTTGTTGAAATGTCTCAGTTTGGAAACAAATGTTGAAACACAGTCAACCTGTTGCCCAAACGCTGAACGATATCCAATATGTTCATTCTTAGCAGCATTGTAAAATATGCTAAACTGAAGTTAACCAATAACATGTAACCTTTTGAGTCTCGCTTCTCTAAATACAGTAAATTTTACCTTGTAAAGTTTAGCATATACTGAAGTACCCACCGAGTGTTTTTCCAAAGACTAGTTTCCGTCTTGACAATAATTAATTTTCCTTATTGCCGGTCAGTTCAAACCATCCAACAGTTCCCCTGTGCTAGAGGAGGTTTTTGCAACTGCAGGTGGTAAAATCTTTGCCTTACAAACCACAAGCTCCCAAATTTGATTCCCCTCTCTACCGAGATTTAACCATTTGCATAGCCTTCTTTTGTGCAAAAAGTGAAAATTCTATACCTAGATGTGTAAACGATATTGGTTTGCCAACGATGATGCCTTGGAGAAAAGGACCCAGTAGATATATAATATCAACTTAGGAATCAGCTTTTGCTGGAGGATCTCGAAGGATACAGGCTTATTGAAATGAGTAAATACTAGAATAAACGGGAAACCCATCCTAGAAATAATTATATATATATATAATTTTTTTATATCCTTTAACTTGGACACCGTGGAAGAAAACACTGGCGATTCTGACGTTACTCCTTTGTGGAATAAATAATATATATTTATTAAAATGTCAAAGTTCAATATTGCGTTTCAAGCGTTGTGACTGGTCCAATCAATCTTGGATATCTAGAGCTTTTTTTTTCAACCTGTTTCAAGAATCCTGAACTACAAACCAAAAGCATTACAATACATTAAAAGAAAAGTATTAAATCAAATTACCTCATCATAACAAATTTCAGCAGTAAATAGCGAAACATTCAAAGAAATTCGCCAAAGCTTAAACTCGAACCGTAAAAAAATCAACATCCTACCTTTTTTAAACATTTTTCAACTCTCGAAAAGTAAGTTTAATAATTCAATAAATAATTAGAAGAACTTAACCAGTAACTGAAGTGTTTTCACACGTCCACAAGACGGTAAGGTTGCTCGAACAAATTAACCTCGCCATTTTGTCAATGAAAACCGTAAATCGATTCTGGAATTTTTCGCTTCCTGTAATCACCACCGTAAAACAAACCACTTTCAATAATTGCTGTTACGGTATTCACTATCTCTAGCAAAATGCAAAAAGTCCATTTTAAAAAATCAAACAGAAAAACTGAACAAAAACGTAGCAAACCCAAACTTCAAAATTGTTTGAAAGGCGTAAAAGTTTCAAAGTTTGTTGGTGCGTGGATCAAGATGCCCGACAAATAATGAGTTTATACTCTGATAAATGGCAACTTTCGCTGGAGTAAAATCTTTAAAAAATCATTTTGACACATATGTCGAGTGCATTGTATTTACTAAAAAAAGGATTTCACTCGTGTCTTGTTGAAACCAAATTGAAAATATCCAACTCGAAGCTTCACAATTCTTGTCTTATAACATATTGTGTACATTGAAGTTATTAATAGATCACTTACGGTTCATTTTTCCATTTGAACTTTGACGGAACCAAACTTCACACATTTCTTTTGAGGATGTTACAGAACTTGCATATGACCCAAATTTTTTATCTAGTAACCTTGAGGAAAATAAACAATAACAATCTGCTTGTTTACCAAGGTATCTGCTAATATTACAAGGCAAATTTAGCGCCAAAGGTAAAGATAGCAAATGCGTGCTAGTACTAAGTACTTGCAGCCACTAAATGGATACAAAGGCCACTTTGTCAACTAATATAAACCTCATCTCACAAGTATAGATAGCACATATGTACAAGTACTAAGTACTTACAGCCACTAAAATGGGCACTAAGGTCACGTTCGTCAACTAACATAAACCTAATCTCACTAGTATAGATAGCATATGCGTGCTAGTACTAAGTGCTTACAGCCACTAAAATGGGAACTAAGGTCACGTTGGTTAACTAATATAAACCTAATCTCACAACTACAGATAGCAAATGAGTGCTAGTACTAAGTACTTACAGCCACTAAAATGGGTACTAAGGTCACGTTGGTCAACTAATATCAACCTAATCTCACAAATACAGACAACAAATGAGTGCTAGTACTAAGTATTTACAGCCACTGAAATGGGAACTAAGGTCACGTTGGTTAACTAATATAAACCTAATCTCATAAGTATAGATAGCAAATGAGTGCTAGTACTAGTGCTAACTTGAAGCCACTAAAATGGAACTAGATCCCAGAAAAAAAGGAGAAGAATTAGGTTTAAAAACATCGACAATAAAAACAGTAGAGGTCAACATTTAGAAGATTTGTTCATTGCTCCTTTCCCCACAGGAAAAAAAGGAAAAAAGAGTGTCATTTTCCTTACCTGGGAAACTCTGTCCTTCCCTCTGCTCTAATGTCTTCAAGAATAAGTCCAAGGAACTGGCCGTGGATGTGAACTGATTTGTCACTCGGAAGTTCTAATATCAGACTTGTACTACCAACTTGGCAACAGCACAGGGCTTTGGTGTGGTCGAACACAGTTGATGCAGAATCAAAAGGATCCTTAAAGGCACGTAAACAGTAATACATAAATAGAAAAAAAGGAATTACTTTAATGTTAATTAAATTAGGAACAACTGGTTCTAAATCTTTCGCCTCTTTTGTAATTTACAATCAAGATATTTCTCCGTCGAAGAATAGAAATAACCAATCAATCAAATATTCCTTAATATCATCAACACAAGATATTTACCCAAAGTTTAGGTAAATAATTAACCCTTTCAGTCCCAGTCAGTTATCAACACCTAACTTCTCCTTACATAACACATACAAAATAAAACATTTGGTAATGACAAAATGACAATTGATCAAACAAAGCAAACTACTGAACATTAAAAGTAAAATTCTTTCAAACTTGTTCAATGAAAAATATAGGCTCAAGTTGGGAGAGTTTGACAATACATAGTTATAATCTTACAAATTAAGAAGAAAAGTAAATAGCAACAGGTAATAATGCAGTAAAACCTTGAAAAGCTGCCCAGTGGGCTCGATGAAGAAGCCCTCCTCTTGAGTTTGCAAAATAATATCTTGAAAGCCCAGTGTATACTTAGCACGAGTAGTCTCGAAGAGAAGCCCACTTTAAAATTAAGGCCATCTTTAAAAAAGCCCATCCAAGGGATTTAAAAAGGAAAGAAGCCCTTGGGCGTGTTTTTGAGGTTTTACGGTAATATAAATATCGACTAGACGCGTACACGCGTTAACTCGGGCTACCTAATGTTTGGATTCATAATGATGGGTCTAAAGTTTATTTATACCAAGTTTTATGCTTGTATCACAAAATGAATGATTCGGCCTAAAAATTGCAGTTAGCCGCTCTGCTAACAACCTCAG
>JANCMA020488396.1:0-10569 GCA_024336925.2 Zoanthus solanderi | reverse complement strand
ATCTAATGTTATTTTTGACTTTTATTGATGATGTAAAGATTCCGGCACGAGTCAAGGCTACAATGGAGCCTCTTGTTATTATTATTATTAAGCACATTTCATTGAAATGGGCAAACTTCAGTCTAAAATTTCCTCACATGGAAATAGTAAGAGCGATTCAGTCAAACTATTCCCAAATAGGCACAAAATAAAAACAAAAAACTCTGCACGCAGACCCGTTTCAAACTTCGAAGAATAAACTAATGATGGGTATACGACTCTCTGCAACAAGTTTGAATTCTTGCGTTTATCAAAACGACAAGATTTTCATACGAGCCTGCTGCTTGAAGCCGCTGACAGAGCCTTCTTCTAATAGAATTAAAGTTAATGACGCAGCAACATTTGCGCATGCTCGACAGAACTTAAGGCAGATTCGTGCAGAGGTTTTCCTTCCCTCTTGGTTGACAACTACAGGGAAACATTTACCAAGCAGAACAGTAAGATATGAATTCGAGATTGAGAATTTTGAAATTGAAGTAGAAAATAACGACAAAAGCTTTGTTTGATAACGATACATCACTGTTCTCATAGTTCCATATGGCGCAATCCGCCGAATGACTTGGGCAGCTATCATCAGCTCGTATGCTTCGCACGATACCGAAAATCTTTTCATCGATCCGTGAATCAAGCCTGAAGATTTCCTGGTAAGAAACTTCAAGAGCCAATTAAATTATATAATGAATAAAAGTTATCAAACCAACAAATGGACGGTGTCACACGCATCAAATTCACAGATGCTAAAAGTATTGTGATGTGTAACTTTTTATGATAACAATAAATTCGGCAAAACGCCGATCTCTTTAAAAAACTGAAATATTGAAAGAATTCATCATTTGACAGGGGTAAGATACATGTTTCCCCATTGAGAATTTACAAAATGTTCCAGCATTCTCCCAAGTTTTGATAATAGACTCTTAATCTTGGTCAACTTGGTCTAACCATGCTTGGTCAAAAACGTGTTTATAAACATCTATGGAAGACTGCTTTTTTATCTGGGGAAGGGGCGGTAACATGAAGTGAAAACTATGAACGACCCCTTTTCAACGATTTGGTTCTCTTACATTCAGTTACATCAAAATGGCGTTAAACCGTAGATGGAGGCAATTTGACATGACAAAGGTATTCATACAGTTCTATTGCTTTTTCTTTAGATCATTTGGAACCCCATTATGATGACTCTTATTTTCTGGTCGTTCTTCCTCTTCCTGTGAAGTCGCCTCCTCGGTGTCACTTCTGGCATCTCCAGAAACCTGTCATTGGTGAAAACGCATGTCAAAGTGTAAACGAATGTAAATGCAACACGTCCCAACTTCTACGGATTTCATTGAACAACTTTTTTTTATATTTCATTCGCACAACCATCTCTCACAACAGTCATGCCTAGAAATCGTAGCATGCTTTCCACTTCGATTTCTCCTATGAAAGTAATCGATAGATGGGTTTTCTTCAAATCTTACTGAAATCAATATTCCGATTTGACATTTTTGTTTGAAATGCTCTACGTTGTTTGATAAAGTCGAACCTCGATTATCCGGACTTTTTCTTTAGTCCCAATTTTTGTAATGAGTATTCATTAGTCATTATCAAGATCCGTAACCATATTCGTTTTAAATCTACAATATTGAAAAGTGCATTGAAAAGCGAGTTTGTTTTGTTTTCAAAGAGCAGCGCTCGCACTCGTCAAAACTAATGAAGAACGTTTGAATGAGTTCTGATTGGCTCAGAGTTACTTTCTTACTAAGTGAAATTTCACGCTCTATTGGCTTGTTCGATTTCAACATTTTAGGCCAATGTAAAAACATTTTGACAATGGATAATGAAGATGTAGACCTTATTGTTTTCCAAACGATTTGTAAAAGTGTTTTCTTTTTATGAATAAATGTTGCTTTCTTGATTTAATCAGTTTTGTTCCTCATTAATATTCATATTTTCGATTATCCGGACTATTTCGTCTAGTCCCAACGAGTCCGGATAATCGAGATTGGACTGTACTATACTCGTGACACCGACATTGCAATTCAGACCCTTAACGCTGGTTCCAGGATCCCTCGGTAGGATCCTATTCAGGTCAGACTTTGCCGTCAGCTACTTATAACAAGTTGTAACTCAGTAGAACCTATCGCAATGACGGGTGGTCGGCACCTAAACTACTATCCCATCAGCACTTTGTTGGCGAGGAGGATGGCATAAGCCATAAACGTTTTTGTTAAATTAACGGTGAAAGCTGTTACGGTCTCAAAAATACGTTTACTCTTCTTCTCACGCTAAAAATTGTCTGGTTTTTTCAACTAACAACAGATTTATTGTTTTTATGTGTCGGCACTTTGCTGGTAAGAATGGCCCGCACATAAATCCACTGCATGGGACAAAGAAATGACCTGTGAGCTCTTATGCCAGGCAACGGCCGACATGCAAACAAAATTGGAAGGAAAATTTGGGTGCTGCCAACCGCAATTATATAATGATTGGTGAAGTAATTGACTGGAAATGTACTAGGATGAATGTTAACAGGCTATCATTTTTTAGCATGACAGTCACGAGAGATGGCTCCAAAATCCAGACCAAACAAAGGACAAAGACCAAACGAAATACCTAACAGTAATTATATTTAAAAAAATTGAGCAATTACATATTAACGGCTGAACCAAGGTTCCTATGCGAGGTTATGTAATACCTTAATGATTTTTTTAAATGCTAGGAACGATCTGATGAGAGTTCATTGGCCATGGCATTACAAACAGATGCGAGTCCTACAGTAATCTCGATTCTGTACTTGTTTTGGAAAGATATGTACAAAGGTAGAATGATCCACTTTGAGGCACTAGCTTGACACTGAATAAATGTGATCTATAAAGTTTCAATCCTGGAACTGCCATTATAATATTAGCGCCACTACAAAATAGTCTTTTCAGTGAGAACATAAAGTATCGCGTGTTTTGGGTCCGCCACACAGAGACGCCAAAGCAGAGAGCTGCAGTTATCGAAATTATCATATGAAAATCACAAAGTGATTTACAAGTACCAGAAAGAGTGGCTAACACAAAGAATATAACATAGGATATGGCTAAACGAATAATATCTTTGGAGGTGAAAAAACGCTTTTACAACTGGGAGTAGCAAAAGATTAAGAGATATTAAACACAAGATAAAACTTGTACTTCGCAGAAAAAAAGCATGGCAGAGGTATCACAATAATATGTGGTGATGTAATGATCACGGGTTTTCCAAGCAGCGATACACAACGTGATCTGAAGTCAAGCACTCGACTAACTGTATGGCAAAAACAGCGTTTCTTTCGTTATCTATCCCAGAATACATTGGGAGATAGAGAAACAAACACATATACAAAAGTAAATGGTGCTTGAAAAAGAGGAACATAGATTGAAATATTGCCATACATTTTCAGGTGTTTCCCAATACAGAATTTGGCTAAACTATATCTATCAAAATTGCGTCTTGAGTAAAAAAAACTTGGAAGCTGTCTTTTAACAATGTAGAATTGTTAACTCACCATACCTGAAACCAAAATACCCTGCAGATAAAAGGTTAGTACATTCATTTTTTTTTTTTTATTATTATATTTTTTCTTTATTTACAAAGATTTCAATAGCTACAAAATTTACTGTGGTTAGTACATTCATAAACACCCTAATAAACCGACGTAAGTATAACAATAACTACATTCCCCTTTGAAATGTTGCAGCGTAAATGATGTTTTGGTAATGTAGAAACACACATACAGTACAATTATAACAGTTTGGTATGGTCTTCGATCAATCACAGCTTACACCTATGCATAAACAGCTTAAGAAGTACTCTGGAGTGGCTCGCTTACGTTACTCAAACAAGATAGCTTTGTGTTACTTGTAAGGTGTGTAACTAATGCACCCTTTAGGCCATGATGACATTTAGTAAACCGCCTCTGAGTCAGGTAACTCCTCTTGACAGACTTGAGAGAGAGAGACTTGAGACTTTTTTATTTGTAATAATAACAATTACAATCTGAAATTCTTCGCTACCCGAAAATAGCTTAGGCTAGTCGAGGCGGGCAGCGAACAATAAATAAACTTGCGAGCTACTATACAGATTTTAATATTTTATATAAAATTCAAGATATATTATTAGGTAAAATAAAAATTATAATATATATTAAAGCGAAGTGTGAAACTAGAAATCTTTTATCTACTCCTGGAATTTATAACACAATACTAGATCCAGCTTACCTTTCCAATCATTAACAAACTGAAAGTCATTCTCAATATCATGTATCCCCAAAAGATGTGAAGAATCTAAATATTTGAAACAAAAACTGATAACGTAAGAGTCTGAATCTATCAATGATCCAGAACTGTTGGTACATAGATATCTGAAAAGACATAATTAGAATGCTGCTGGAAAAAAAAATAGCAAAACAGTTACTGTTCATCTGCAGAATGCCTAAATTGTGTGCAATTCTACAATTGGTTTGGGCTCCATTATATAAGATTATTTCACCAATCTAAAACAGTTACTGGGGAGCGACACAACATTGCAACAAAAAACAGTATCAATAATCTCTCCTTAAAACAAATGACTTATGTTAGAACTGTTTTAAATACACAACTGAAATAGCGGGATGAACGTGAATTCAAATTGCCATCTATGGTAGACGGAAAAGGAACTTCAAATTTCTGCAAGCAGAGGTACTTAAACAGGAAGAGCGTAATATACGGTGAAAATGAAACGAGGATGCGCCCTGAACTACAAAAACAGTTTGAAATTGGATGCTATGCAATCTGATCAACTGTAACTGTTTATTGTCTGTGCACCAACCGGTACCTAGAAGTTGATGCAGAAGGATCAAATATTTATCTATTTCGATGCTCTAAAAAAGCTAACGCGACTGAATGCCACATTTGGAGGCTTCTACTTTGCTATTATCAATTTTTTTACATCATGTCAGACAGCACCAGGGCCCTCATATGAAGGTTCAGATCATCCATATAATATCTGACAGCACCGGGGCCCTTGTACGAAGGTTCAGATCATCCATAATATCAGATAGCATTGGGGCCCTTGTATGAAGGTACAGATCATCCATAATACCACACAGCAACGGGGCCCTTGTCTGAAGATACAGATCATCCATAATATCAGATAGCACTGGGGCCATTGTATGAAGATACAGATCATCCATAATATCACACAGCAACGGGGCCCTTGTATGAAGATACAGATCATCCATAATATCACACAGCAACGGGGCCCTTGTATGAAGATACAAATCATCCATAATATCACACAGCACCGAGGCCCTTGTATGAAGATACAGATCATCCATAATATCACACAGCAACGGGGCCCTAGTCTGAAGGTACGGAAGACCTAACATGGGCTGCCTACTGCGATGTTCTAATCAAGAAGTGTAATAAGCGTCTCTATGCTTTAACAATTCTTAAAAAGTGTGGAGTTGAAGTAGATAATCTCGTTAAGGTTTACTGCTCGCTGATCCATTCTGAGACCGAATGTCCTTGTTCAGTGTTTGCAAATATTCCTAAGTACCTTGTAAATGCGTTAGTCAATCCAAAAGTATGCTCTTTCAACAATTTATCCGTCAATTTTTTATAATACATTACTTTTGTCTGGCCTATCGTCCCTTGACGAACGCCGACCACTTGAATGTAGTGATCTTATTTCTAAAATCAACTCCTCGAATCCTCTATATACCCTTATTAAAAGTCGGTTAGTGGAGGTGAACAACCAGTATAATCTAAGATCACGAAATTAGTTTGTAACAATGATCGTTTTGAACCGTTTGGAAACTCATTACACCGAGTTAGTATGTAATTGTATAACTTGGAGTTTGTATAGGTAATCGTATGGTTTTGAGTGCAATTAGGGATTTATCCAGCACGAGAAAATATTTCAAAGGCTAACTTAACTTGTTCATCTTATACATGGAAAAATTTTGTAAAGGAAATGCGTATGAATAAAACAATTGTTTCTTGCCAGCCACCGCTTCGATTTTTACATTCAACTGAACTTTGGCTGCCAGTTTTCCGGAAACTGAAAACATTGCCTCCAATTGAAAAACTTGGCGGTAAACGAAACTACTTTCGATTCACAAAATGTCAGTTTTGATCATTCAACTCGATGAAATAAAGAAAAATAAACTCTGTGACTGCGGCATTACGCCATCTGTTGCCTCTGACGGCTTACGAAATTCATGGAAGTTGTTTTGTTTTGTTTAAAAGTGGTTTGTTTGTAATTTTTTTGACCTGAACTATATTATAAACAAATATTAACATGTTTTGTACATGATATTTATACTATATGACTACTTGTTTATCACATAAACAACAAAATTACCGAGCAAGTTCATCATTTGTGGACACCTTCAAAACTCTGCAGGCAAAACAAAACAACTTTGGACTTTGCGCATCACGCCATCAAAACAGATCCAATCAGATTTAAGTGTTTAAGATTGTAATTGCACGAAATTACAAATTTCTGCACGGAAGTGCACATTTTTGCACAGAATTACAAAGTAATTGCACTGTTTTTGACCAATCAGAATCAAGTACTGATTTTTTCATGTATATGATTAGTAATGTAATCTGACCATATCTGTAATTCAGCCCAACAGCTGCAAAAGATATGAATAAACAAACATTATTATTATTATTATTATTATTATTATTATTCATTCATAATATCAGACAGAACTGGGCCCCTTGTATAAAGGTACAGATCGTCCTTTAAAAGGTATTTGGGCAAATCTAGGATGGTCAACTGTTCTTTTCAACAAATACCAAGCGGAAGTAAGACAAAAAAAAACTCTTCAGGAAGACAAATGCAACTGTGATTTAAAATAAGAACAAAAGAACTACTAAGATTGAAAGATGAAAAGTTTCTATTCTCAATTTCTAAAAATGCTATCACCGAACTTCCAAATCGTTCACGTTTGTTGAAAAGCCATCAACAGTTAGTTTATTAAATACAAACATCTTTCTGGCACTCACAAAATAAATTGACCGTGAAATACAATGATCTCTTTTTCTATCATGGTTAAACGCAAATCTGCCGGATAATAATCAGTTCAAAACAGCTGCTTTTAAAATCGAAGAGTGAAAAGTCAATATTTTCATGTTTATACGCCATTTTAAAGACTCGGACTTCGACTTTCTATCAAAACTTTTCAAGGCTGTTTTGTCAGTGACAACGTAAAAAACTGAGAAATCATCTTGTTATATACAGGAGAATACATGTTTGCTACACCCTTACAAACCTTTTACTTAAAAACATTTGATTCTGAATCAAAAAACAAAAAAGTTGTTTTGGGAGGAACCAAGTATTGTGGGTAATAACTAAAGAAGGAAATCCGAAAGACTCAAAAAGGACTATGAGCCAACACTGGCAGTTATTGAGTCCACTGTCATTCACGGTGTCAAGTAAATCTTCTACTGGTATAATTATGATAAAAGTCCATAGTATTTACTGGGGAAGGCCAAGGATACGATACTGGGTCACAAAGGTAAGCATGAGTTCTAACCACTTGACCCAAGTTATATAACCTATACACTAATGTTCTTATATTACAATACCGAGATGCAATTAAAAAAGGGACACGTGTGAAAACCACCAGATACTTGGACATTAACTGTAGAAATCACCCAACACAATTCTGTAGAGAAGTTAACGAGTTGGGAAGACACTATACAGGTTACTAAAGGCAGCAGAAGGAAGAAATAGAAATAACGCCGATCAACAGAAATATCAGTTTAAATTGGAGCACTGAGATATTAAACTTAATGCATCACATCAAATACAGACAAAGCTTGAATCTGAAGCTAAGAAAGGTCATACTTAGACAGTGTTTGCGCTAAATCTGAAAACCTTACACTTGAGTCTGAGCGAAGAGAGAGAGAGAGAGAGAGAGAGAGAGAGAGAGAGAGAGAGAGAAAGAAAGAAGCTACAAAAGGTCATACTTAATGCAGTGTTGGTATTAAATCTGAAAACCTCACTTGACTCTGAAGCTACAAAAGGCCATACTTAAGACAGTGTTTGCGCTAAATCTGAAAACCTAACGGAACTCTAAAGCAGAGCACTAAGCAAGCTTATGCCATTATAGTTGCGCTAAGTAACTGCTCTTTTTCTTATGAAAAAGCTAACTTGTCTTAATAGTTAAAGACATCAATATCAGTTAAAAATCTTAAATCTTTCCAAAAATCTGTTAATTTAAAGTTTCTCATGACAGCTCAATACAGCGGGACAGCTAAAAGGTCGTGTTTTCAAAAATCTTGATGAGATGATACGTTAACAAACTGTTTTTAACTTGTAAAATCTAAAAAAACGTTTAGATTTCTATTAGTTTTGTCATAATTGGTCATTAGTGTGAGCAATGATGTTATCTGAATCTTACATTTCCAAGAAGCACTAGCAATGAAACATTATGTTTTAATCTTCAATGCAAAACAGCGACATTAATTGCTTCACAAGTTAGTCATTATCAGTTAGTGCTTGATAGTAGCAAACGACGCTTTTTAATGTTAAAAGTTAGAACCAAATGAAAAGAAATTTAGACCAAATAGTGGAAAATTAAACTGATTTGTGTTAGAATTTACGACCACTTGAAACGGAACTCTGACCTACGAAGGAAGAAATGTCCTAATGTCAGAGGTTACATACATTTGAAACGGAACTATGAGCTAACAAGGGAGAAACTCTTCTGTTACAAACATCTAAAAAGGAACTATGGCCTAACAAGGAAAAAACTGTTCTTTCTAATGTTAGAAGTTACAAGCATTTGAAAAGGAACTATGACCTAACAAGGAAGAAACTGTTCTTTCTAATGTTACAAATTACAAACAATTGAAACGGAACTATGACTTAAAATGGGAGAAACTGTTCTTCATATTATTAGAAGTCACCAATATAATCATCTCTGTTATACATAGCTGCACTGGCACTGAAATGTGGGTGAAGAAAGTTAGTGTGTGGTTATTAACAATTCAACACAACAAAAAATATTCTATAAGTAAAACAAGAGGCTACATATTAGCCTTACTCGTTCCAGTTTTTGCAAATTACAAAAAGAATGGCCGATTTGGTGTGAAGTGACGAGACATTTGCGACGTATTTGTACGCTTTGAGACCTTTACCATATAAGATAATCAGCGGTGGCTAGTTAACGGTGCCTTTAAGATCAAGAAGCTATGAAAGCTTTGCAAAATTGGTGTCGAATAAGTATTAAACAATTGTTGATAATGTTTTCTACCCAAAAATATTAAAATGCATTTTGTTTTTGTGGTGAGCGTAGGACTTCTTTTACATTTTTTAAATGTGTTATTTGAAGTTTGTTTACATTCACCTCTTGCACTTTTATCTACTCAATTGATCTCCCGCTTCATGTCCAGGTGTTCCGTCTTGCAGGCCGTAGGATTTCAGATTTTAAGGCAAACTATTTTTGGGATCCATACTTTTTTTTCGTGGGAACCCATCAGGAACTACTTTTGGGTTCTGTATAATCGATGATGGGTACCCATATTTACAATGACACAATAAACTAAATTTCGCTGCATATCTTGCATAAAATTTTTGCGATATTATTATCTTCATCAGTGTCAACATTGAAGTCGGCACTAAAAGCCCATTTTCTGAACGTTTTCAACAAAACAGAATCAGATTTTTTTCTTTTTCGGAGCAGACGCCATGTTTACAACTCAACCACGTGTAGTGATATCTCGGCCCAGAATGCTTTGCAGAACGTATACTCGACAAATGTACTATGGGATAGAAACAAGATGGCAGACAGTAGATAAAACGATTGTGAAACTTGCTTTACATTTAAGCGTGTTTTGGTGAGGAAAAACGAACAGAAGAGCTCGGTACACAGTCTATCGGTGACTTCAACTGCTGAGTCTTTGACTTCTCCTGCATGCTGCATTTTTATTCATGGGAAACGGAATTTCGTTTCCGTGATTTTTCCAGCACAGTAACCGCTAGCGATCGTTACCGTGAATCCTACGGCCTGGTCTTTCTTTTTTATCATTTCAAAACAGATATGCCCTTCAAAGTTTGCAATACCCAACAACATTAACTACTATCATTTGAAATATTTAAAATTTTCTTAATCGAATGCATTGTTCTATTCACACATCCATGCTCTCAAATATACAAATTAATTTACTTGACACGATAGAACTTGTAATTTTATGTTCTAAAGACATTTAAAGCCTTGAAATACTTCCAAAAATTTGTGTTTTGTTGCGTATTTAATCGTTCACTCAATTTAAAATATTAACAAGTGGATGAAATCCAATACACTGGTGACACAACTTTGCCATGCGTTGTTCATGCTCGACAATGAATGAATGAATGAATGAATGAATGAATGAATGAATGAATGAATGAATGAATGAATGAATGACTGACTGACTGACTGACTGACTGAATGAATCTTTATTAACCACGGTAAATTTACATTCAGTATATACTACTGCTTTTCAGAAAAATCAGGCTTCATTAAGATATTAATAAAATATTATAAAA
>JANCMA020488293.1:0-10571 GCA_024336925.2 Zoanthus solanderi | reverse complement strand
GGGTGAACTCCTGCAGAGTAATGTTCATTTGCTTGTTTCAGCCATACGAATGGTCAAGATGGTAATATAACCAATCTTAGGCGTCACCAGGATTTTTTAAGAGGAGGTCGACTGAAGGGCAGGGAGTCTTCGAGGGCCGAAGGCGCAAGCAACCTAGGGGGGTCCCTGAGAAATTTTACTGCAGTAGCCGGATGGGCACTTAATCGGTCAAATAAGGTAATAAAAGCTTGGTAGACAAAAATAATTCAATTGAGATCATTGACCACTTTCATAAAATGCGGCTATTTCAGTATTCTTTTCTCTTGCAAGCCTCGTTTGGGTTAAATTTTTTTTTTTGTTTTTTTTTGAATTTGTCACTCAAAGACGAGGCCAGCCAAGCAAATTTGAGCTGCCATTTATGAAAGTGGTCTTTTCTGAAACTAACTTTTTCTGAAAGTTCAAGGAGACTTTCCTTTTCTTGACGTTCAAAAGGGAAGTCGGTTGCACCTCGCGACGCTTCTGTTCTGAAACTTAGTTTGCATCATGACCATAATACGTCATTGACTTTGGGTGTGTTCCTTGTTGGGAAATATATTTCGCAACCAAAACCTTGGATTTTACTCTTCCCATCCTTGGAGGTGCTACCGGCCTAAGTAACCAAAACATTTTTGCGTTCGACGTTGGCAGAACGCTACCTTTATCTTGGGATTCCTGTGGCACTCGAGGGAAACCTTTTTGTAGCCCTAATTTTCGTCGTACGTCTGTATTTTCTGCGCCATCTTGAATAATTAATCTGTGTTACTCGCTCTCGCTGCGTGGATGTTTTCCTGGAATAGACGTCGAGTAATTGTCGAGTTCGTTAGCAAAACTTATAAAAGGACTTTGCTTTACATTTCCCGCCATTTCTTCTCAGGTCATTTTGTGCAAAGTCCACGTAACGCGCGAGCAATATCTGCGGAAGAGCTGGGTACCATGTTTAAAAATAACTTAAGAGGGATTACCCTAGGAATAAGACCGGTTTATATATGGGGGATTCACTTTCTTACCCTTCCTCTACTCTTGTTTTAGTATAAGCAAATATTGAGCATAGGGACAAAGCATTTTGGAATCCTTGGCTGCTATATTGAAATATAATTTGAAATGCTCGAAATTTCCAATCACTTCCCGCGCGGTATAATAACGTTCTATTTCCAAACCTATTCTGCCGTAAACAACCTTTCTTCGAGCGTTTTTTTGTGACAAAAACGTTCGTTTTCAACAGAACAAGAAAAAGACTTGTAATGGCAAGAAGGAATATATTGTACATTCGTCAGATCATTTATTTACAAGTCTTTTTGAGAACAATTTTGAGTAGTAGTTGTAGAATAGTAGTAGTAGTAGCAGTAAAAGTAGTAGTAATAGTAGCAGTAGTAGTAGTAGTAGTAGTAGTAGTAGTAGTAGTAGTAGTAGTAGTAGTAGTAGTAGTAGCGGAAGAAAAAAAAGAAAGGAAAAATAACTTGGAAAAGAACTGACAAAGAGTGAGGAACGAAGAAAATAGAAAAAAGACTTAAGGAAAAAACGTGCTACTATGATCTGTCCCACTGATCTGTGTTTTTATGCACAATATTAATGGGTAACGATTTTCCGGTGATTTTGCCTCAGGGAAATAGGGATTTATAGTCTGTAAGTCCTTCAATCACCAGGATTGCAATGTTTTGTTATCATCTAGAGGAAAATCAAAATAAAACAAAGCAAACTCCGGATATCAACTGCTTATTAGAAAGTAAGATAAAAACTGACACCTTTAGGTTTAATTAAAGTGCTTTTCAAGTGGTCAGGAAGCGCTGTTGTATGTAATTCGTTTTCCGGTAATACTCGTTTATCTTGTAGAATTGGTTTTGAAAATGACAGTCACGCCATTCTAGCATTTCACGTGCAAAACGTTTGCTTAAACCAATATCTTGACAAGCCGGTGTCTAGAAAATTTCAGAATATTTTAAACCATTTTATTTCAACAAAGTTATTTTAAAACGCTTTAACCCTTTTTCATCGTGAAATAAACTAAAAAGTTGGTACACAAAGCCAGAAAATACCTTTTAAACCAAGCTTTTTCTGTAAAGTTTTAAAGCATTTTATTTTAACAAAATTATGTTTTAAAAACGGTTTTTAAATCTCTTTTTTCATCGCGGAAATAATATAAAAAGTTGGTACACAAAGGTCAAAGCAAGAAAATAGTTTTTAAAACACGTTTTTGCTGTCCATGGATCTACATTAAGTGCTAATAGTTTAAACGGTACATAAGCTGTAGTGGACAGGAAAAAAACAGTCTGCTAACTCATAAAATGGTGTCATCAACACTTCGTCGAAAAAGCTGGTATGTGTTATGAACTGGGTAAATAAACTTACGGCTGGAGAGTGCTTAAACAAACATGACAACGAGGCTACGGCAGCTGAACCAATTGCGCAAGCGCAAAATCCTAAAATTTCGGTTTGTTGTTTATGTCCCTCGGAGGCAGGGAAAGTGAAGTGAAGGAAGGAAGATTAGGGGAGCGTAATCTGTTCCAATCGTTGTCGATTGAGCATCGACAGGCAGCCTAAAGCTAAATTACAATTTCTTGTTTTTTTTAAAAAATGGCTGCTCAAGATGGAAAACTTCCAACTGGCGAAAGAGTTCTTAAAAGTTAGTATAGATTGAACCATTGGGAATTCTCTTTGTTATGGTTGCGTTTCTATCATGGTGGACGGAGCCTGCTTGTGGTAATAACGATTGAATTCTCTCTTTTTTCGTTAAAGCTGTGGCAATGCCTCCGACACATCGTTTAACGGCTGCAGAAGTTTTCGACTCGAGTGGAAAACCCAAAGTAGATGTTTTAAAGGCGCATTTTATCCTGGAAGGAAGAATCGAGGAGAACGTTGCTCTGAAAATTATAAATGATGGTGCAGCTCTTTTGAGAAAAGAAAAAACGATGCTAGATGTGGAAGCACCAATTACAGGTACTGAAGTTGTATTAAAGACAATCGTAGCAAGTATTGGGGCTCAAGTTTCTCTGAGCCCAGGAGCAGGTTGTTAACTGGTAAATATATTCCGCAAACACAGTTTTTACCATACTTAGTTTCTTTCTGCTTTTCGCTTGTAGTTTGCGGTGATATTCACGGGCAGTTCTACGATCTTATTAAGCTGTTTGAAGTTGGCGGTAATCCGGCGACGACCAGATATCTCTTTCTTGGCGATTATGTTGATCGCGGATATTTTTCTATTGAGGTAAGGTGCTTGGATTGAAATGTACATTTTCGAATGTTGTTTGATTGTCAGATTTTTTTCGACCACTTTGTTATTAGGATTAAAAATTCAAAGGTTCTCTGTGCGAATCTTGGTTTTTCCCTTTAAAAGTCAATTTTAGAACTGTGCACTTGTATAATTTTGAAGTAACTATGAAATAAATTTCCTTCTATAGTGTGTTTTATATCTATGGGCTTTGAAGACGCTATATCCGAATACGTTATTTCTTCTCCGAGGGAATCACGAATGTCGGCATTTGACCGAATATTTCACGTTCAAAACAGAGTGTAAGTATTTTTTATTTTTTTTTATAAAATATATATATATAGCTCTCTTGTGTTTATAGCAGTGGAAGATTTATTGTTTCTAGTTCTGGCGCCGTTTTAAAGGGTGCGCCGAAGAAATTGTGTGAAAAGCATTTCTACAACGATCGAGCACTTAGAAAATCAAACAACTTTCTATCGCTGTAGAATTGTTTCCGAGAACAGCTTGCAGTGTTTTAGAACACTGCACTTGCGTTTCTATTCAGCAGAAAAATCTGTTTTGTTTCGCTTTGAAGAGCGACTGTTCAAAATTTCATGTATGCATTTTTAAAAACGACAAAAAAGCTTTCTCCGAATAAATTATTCAGAACTCGCTGTTCTATTTACATGCATGACAGGAGGTTGAAAATTCTGTGATCACCAGCGTATTCACATGCAAGTTAAAGTGTTAAATTTACAGCCATCTTTCTTTAAATGTGGCGCGCATTTTTGTTTGACCCTGTGTCGCGTCGACAAATTTTGCTAAAAAGCTGAATGAAGTTAAAAGTGACTGAAATTTCGTATACCAAACTCCAAAAGTTTGACAGACAGGTCTCTCGAGAAAGGGATTTTATTTTAAGTTCAGTGAAAACCAGGTAAATAAAATTGGTCTTCCCAGGCTGTTTTTTGAAGTTTTTCGATTTGATAAATGCAAAAATTCGAAACGTTATATTATACATTATTTTGCAGACAAATTACCTAATGAGTTGCGGATATATACAATAGCAATAGGCCTTTTATTTTTTCGATAAATTTGAAGGGGGGAAACATTTTAGGGCCAGCACCGTTTAATAGCAAAAGATTTTTTTTAAAGCAATTTTTAAAAAACGTCTGACTGGTTCATCGAATGACAAATTGTTTTAATTTGATTGTTTAGAAATTATAATGTTTAAAATCCGTTTTAGCTCGGCATTTATATGTATTTTGCCCACAGACAAAGTGATAGTAATCGACAGTGCAGTAGACTCTCGAGGGTGCAATAAGTCGATATGTTTCGTTCGATTCTAAACGTGGTTAGAAATGAAAAATATTGAAAAATATAGAAAACATAGTGCCAGCTGGTTGGATCGTTTTCATTAAATCTAAATTTGCTGCTACAAATTAAAAATTTCCTTGTGTTTTGATTGCAACGGCAGTATCATTTTTTTCTTTGTGAAATTTAATTGTATTGTTTTTTGGCATGTTACAAGGCCTTGCTTTTGAGGTGAAAACTTTGATGGTTTTGTCTGTTAGATAATAATTTCAGAAAGTGATAACTATAAATTTCAAAATTGATATTTTTGTAAATGAATAAGTTGCCTTGTTTTAGTTGAACAAAACAAGTATTTTTCATATTGAATTTTGATTTGTTGCAATAACTTGTAAGTTGGTGTTCAAAATATGAGAAAATATTAGAATAATGTTTTTTTTTTTAAAAAAAAAACACAAGCCTTTTTGGGCTTAATTAGTCAAGTATTTTTAGAATAGTATAAAGTTGCTGTACATTGTTTGTTTGTTGAAGAACTACAAGCTGACCAGATGTTAAAAATGTTCCCTGGCTTAAAAAATGGTTTTGCCTAGCAATTTATTTGTGATTTTGAGTAATTCTTCATTCATTATTAATTTTAGTTACCTCTATTTTCAAATTTTTATATTTACGACAAACATAAAGAATATATAAGACACAGGGTTTCGCAAGCTGCTGTAGCTTAAAATAATGCATGGAGAGTTGACAGTAACATTTGTGGCAAATTGAAATTTTGCTGATTTGGGGTATAAACAAAATTTACACCTGTTGTGAATTGTGCATAAATCTAGGTTGTGCTTTTCACAGTATTTTTCTTTGAGAAGTGATTAGTATGTTTTAATTGCGTTGTTTGTTATCTTAAAAAGATGAAAGCTGCAGATATTGCAATCTTCTTATTGGTTCTTTAACATAAAATATGATAAAACGTTATTTTCTTCGTGCAAGCAGTTGATAACTAGTAATTATAGACTGTATTTATGTGTAGTTTGATTTTTTGTACTAATCTTTTTAAAATGATTTATTTATTCAATTTAACTTTCATGAATAATTATATATTTAAATGAACTAAAAAATTCCAACCAAACTGATTGTTAACTAAATGAATTTGAATAAAAACCTCAGTTTTGTGAGTGCTTCCATTAGATTAAACACTGCTGATAATGCCAAAAGTGAATAATTTATTTCTATATGTACATGTTGTCATACTGCAGTCCCAAAAGCTGAATCATAAGCTCAAATTGTTGTCAGTCCATTTCTTTTGACTAATTGGTCAGGCAGCTGGATTTTGTAAATAATAACTAAGTGGTTTGTCTTTTACTAGTTGGCATTTTTAACTGTGTTGCCAAGCTGTCATCCCGAAAGCTTCAGCACTAGGAGATAGCTAACTACTGACATCATTCAGTCAGAAATATATTTTTTTCTTTTCTGCTTTTTTTTATCATTGCAACAAACTAAATAGTATTAGTAAGGAAAAAATCCGAAGGAATTAGTTATCAAAAACCAAATGCTCATTACCAGCTGCCATTTAACTAAGTCCAGTATTTTCATTTTTAAATGTTCTATTTGTTAAGATGATAGCTGAGGCAGGTGTAAGAAATGCATTATTCAAAGGTGTGTTATTAATGGTGTAGTTAAGGTTGCTATAGTATTTCTGTTTCTCAAAGGAGAATCAGATGAAACAGTATCTGATTTGAACAAAAGTAATGACATTTTTTTCTTATTTTCCATGTATGATTATACATTTTTAATGGCAATATTCAAAACAAATAGTTAATGTGATTTTAATGGAAGCTCAGAAACAAATGTTGTTTTTCAAATTCAGTGTCCTAAACCAAGTTTTGTAAAAACCAAGGAAAATTGTGCATTAACAAAAAATATTGAAGAAATTTTCTAGTTTTCGCCACAAGGGTTATAAAACACAATAATTTCCTCATCGGTGCAATGTTATGAGCTTGTTTAGTTTTTACACAAAAGATGATAAAATTGAAAAAACAACTTTGTTATAATATTCTGTATTTATTCTAACATTCTTAGGATGTTTTAGAAATTTCATAAACACCCAATTTTGAATAAATGTTTGGCACAATTGGTAAGGTCCCTGGTTTGATACTAAGCTTTGCCGAGATTTGAATCCATCCTTCTGGGGTAGGTACAAATGAGTACCAGTATCTGCTGGGAGCTAACCTGCAATGGATTAGTGTCCAGTCCAGGGGGAGTCAAAGACTCTCGTCAGATTAACACTACAGAAACGAGAGATAAGCACTGGCTCCATGGGCCACTTGGCTCAAAGGATTTAGCTTAAGCTTGAATAAGTGTCCACCTTGAATAATTACCCTGTATATAGTAGATAAGACAAAGTTTATAGTCAAGTACTAGCATCTGCTGGGAGTTGCTTGTGATTAATTAGTGCTTGCCCACTGGGGAAAGTCAAAGGTTTGCATTCGCATAATACTACTAAAACCACATATTTGCAATGGCTTCATTAGGCATTAGGCTCAATAAAGAGTTAAATTGCTTTTAATGCATAGATTGTCTTCATGCACTAATAAAATTAAAATTACTTTAACCAAACATCTCTTCAAGTATTTGTGTAGGTAGTTTCTCGTCAAACTTTTGAATGACAATTTTGTAAGTTAGAACTGAAGATGAACAAAAAGGTCTCCTCTATGTATGTACAGTAGTTGACCAGTAGCTATTGCCACACCTACACTGTCATAATTAGTCTTGGAACAATTATATATACATTTACATGAAGTACAGAGATCTTGCTGCTATGTAAAATCATAATTTGAGGTTGAATTTTAAATTAATTCAGGACATGTCAGCAATGTTGTTGCATATGTGAACCGTTGGTGAATACAAAACACAAAGTGTTTAATTAGAGGCGGCAGAATATTGCCACCTATTTGACTAAATTACTCAGATCATGCAAATAAAATGAGAAACATCAGCTTCTCGCCATCCATTCCAGAACTTTTATCACCTATTTTCAAACGTATAGAAAAACCTGAAAACATGTTACACATGCTACTTGCTTTATATACACATGGTTAAGGGGAATGCTCTTTGGGTTGCTATGGCAACAACTTAAACATACAACTAGATATATTAATTTTGAATACTGTGTTTCTATATATAGTGACAAGAAAAGATAGAGAAGACTCCTGAGCATACAGCTACTGTGCCTTGCAGCTGCATAGCAATATTTTCTGTTTAATATGGTTTATATTTTGTCTGAAAGTTTATATCCCTAAATGAAAGACATTTTGACATAGAACAGAGGTCGAAATATTTTTTTTGATGGTACCGGTCAAAATGCCCGACACAAAATCCACAGGACATTTTCAAAATTCTGCCAGACAATATCTGTTTTAGTACCTTAAATTAAATTGAACACATCCTATATCCAAAAAATATAACATAGAGGTATTGTAACGTTCATAAAAGAGAAGTAATATTGCACAACTGTGTGTAATTGGAAACCTGCTTTTATTCTCACGCTTGCTACCTAAAACTCTCTTACATCCGGGTTCTACAAATACCAAATATAGTTACTACAATACATCCCTCCCTTCTTTGGTGGGGAAACGTCTGCCAGTAATACTGAAATACAAGAGGCTCAATGTCAACGTTTTGCGTAATAAATACAAAGCAAAATAACACAAAGTCAGTGCTTTCTAAAACCATACTAAAATCAAATAATGAACTCTGCTCACGCTAAAGTCATCATCAACTTTACTAATAAACAGTGTGGCACTTTATTTGCAAAGTTAACATAGTCACCCAGTTTGTTCGGACGTTTTCGTACGTGTTCAGGATAACGTCTAGTTGCTGCTTCAGATTCTACATCAGTCATCTCCTTGTTGTTTTGCGGCTCTGCTTTGTCTTTTATTATGCCAAACGTTGACATTGCACCTCTTGTATTTCAGTATTACTGACAGACGTTTCCCACCAAAGAAGGGAGGGATGTAATGTGGTAACTATATATACTAACCATTTTTAGCATTCTTATTAGAGCTTTAATGTAATGTTTTATAAGTCATTTTGTTTTATAACAGATGATTAAAAAATTTCTTATATTTTGTTTTTCAGCAATACATAATTTAATACTAGTAGTAATCAAAGATTAGGAAAGTACATTCGAGGCATTTGCAATTTGTTAAGAATTGATTGAATAAAGTAGCCAAATAAAAAAAGAGCCGAGTTTGCGTTCTAGCTGGTTGGAATTTTCGAAATTATTACAGTTTTTCTTACAATTTCATCATGTTCAATCACAACTAACATTTACGCAACAAAAGTGAGAGGAACTTGTGGTAGTAATAAACAAATATTCTGAAAAACTAACTTTTGTTCATTTCGAGTTCCCAGGCCTCTGTGACTTTAAACTGGCTTGTGATAACATGAAAGAGAGGCTTCGTTCCAAAAGGCCCTGAAATACAATGGCATCAAGCTTTTTCTATATGTTTCCATATATAGGTCCGAAATTGACATGATTAGTATGCATTTGAGCAAAGCGAGAACACAATTATAATAGCAGTTACAGCATTTTAATTTTAGTTTCATTTTAATTTAAGTTTCTGTTTAAGTTTCATCATGATCTTGTTCTGTGTTACTTGCCTGTTTATTTTTTCTGTTTTTACTATAAAGTACCCTACTTAAGTATTTGCTCTCCCCTTAAACTAGCTATAAAATTATCAAAATTCTATGTGTTTGTTTGCAGTAGCCATAGTGCACTCACTATTTTTTATTTGGTGTTGTTTTATCAAAATCACTATAATTATAAAAAATCAAAAACTGCTTAATTTTTGAACCAGCTGATGAAATCTTGAAAGGCACCCAACCACAATGCTGGGCTTTTTTGAATTTTTTTTTTTTTTTGAATAAAACTAGTGGTTTCAATATTTTGCTTAAATGGAATTTCCTTTAATTAATAATTAATCATTTAAGGAAAATACTTTTATATTGATAGAGAGTATAGAATTTTATTCTACAGAACAAGAAATCATTTATTAATATTTTCATTTATCTACCAGATGTCTTAGTCTGTAGATGTGTTTAAAGCAGGTGTTGGTTGCTTAAAACAGCAAGTAATAATTTAAGTGAATTGACTGCCAGACTTTGAATGATTTAAACAGTTTTTAAACTTAATCTAAAATTGCTTCTTGTAATGACCAGTGTTTTGTAAAATATATAAAAATATTCTTTTTGCAACTTGGTAGTTACTTGCTTGAGTTGTATATCTTTAACTTGTTAGTTTTGATTTTAATCAGGATTAACACCAGTTATAAAACTTATAATATTATGGAGGATTTTTTTGGTTGAGCAGTTGGTAAAAAATCACTTTTAAATTAATGTGAGAGACTTTCTAATCGTTAAAGTATTCAGCTTAAATATTTGAGAAAGTAAAATGGTTTGTTTGTGCCCTAAAAGTGTTTTTGAAAACCTTGAATTTTTTAAATCCCGTAGGTTTACTTATTTCTTTTACAACTGAAAAGAACATAGTTTACACAGCTGTTTATAACTGGCTGTGGCACAGTATCTGACTTAAATTTTATATTAATTCAGACATACAATTGTGCAATAAAAGTTTAAACGAAAAGGCATTCCATTTACTGATTGCCAATGAGCCAGCCGAGCGAAGATGTGAGGCTGGCGATAGAGCTGTACGAGGATAGTTTTCAGGCGATACAAATATCGAGTGTTTGTAAGAGATGTAGTGTAAGGATCATTGGGCCAATCGGAGGTCTGCTAAGAACTGCACCGCAACTGCAGTCAATGGGAGTGCACCAAAGATGTATGTAGCATTAGGCGGCATGGTTCCTCAGCAATTTGGAGTAGTGTAGTGGAGTTGTGTTTTCTTTATGTGGACAGATATTAAAGGAATCAAAACGTTCTTTCGTGTTCTTTTGGGAGGTTTATTTTTTCTGATAACCTTCCAATTTTGGGCTTGGTAAATTGGAGTCATGTAGTGGAATCGTGTTGATTTCTGTGGAAAGTTCTTTGAGGTAAAGAAAACAAAACGTTC
>JANCMA020488190.1:0-10571 GCA_024336925.2 Zoanthus solanderi | reverse complement strand
TGTAGAATTTACATTTTTATTACTAAATTGTTTCTTTAGAAACACCGACGCAGCTTAAACTAGTTTACCGCTAGTTATAGTTTTCTTTCTTAAAAATCATATTGATGTCATTGTGCGTGGGCGAGTAAGTGAAGCACGACGTTTAATTAACTCTTGGTTCAAAAATTAGAACACCTTCAAGCATTCCTCACGGCGATGATCAAACTTTTCAGCCCAGGGTTGATTAAACCACTTAGTCAGGACAGCTTGTAAAAAGGTTAATTTCAGAATCAAAAGAAATTGCTAGCTAAAACAATGCAGAACAAGATAACTTCAGTACAGATAAATAGCGTAGAAGGATCTACTTCTATTCCTAATTAGTTTAAAAACTCCCTGAATTTCCAGCTTTTCCGCCGAACGTTCGTCGTTCACGTACGAGATCCATAACTAGCTACAATGTATATTCATGACATAAGCATCAAGGCGAGTTTGTACACTTTCAGAACTTCCAGGGCATTTTTCTCGTTTACCCAAGCATTCGCAGGGCAATTTACTTCAGAAGACATTTAGAACACGTTTTCAATTTTTCAAACAGTTGGTCTTTCATACGATGCTAATGTTTATTTATTTCATATATTTGTATGTTTCGAAACAGTTTTCAGCAAATTTCTAGAGCTAGACTTGGAAAATGCAGGGGTGTTTCCAGGAACTTTGAGAGTTCCAAAAAAAATTCCAGGATTTGCAAGTCCCGTAGGAACACTGATCAAGTTTCATAGACACTTTTCTCTACTAACTTAAACTATATTTAAGGAATGTAGAGTTTACGTACAGGCTGCGGTAACCTTGTAGCCGCCAAGCTGAGGAGAATGGCCGGCAGCAGCGTCAAATCCAGCTGACACCAGGATAATATCTGGCTGGAACTCTCTGGCAATGGGAAGTACAACTGATCGGAAAGCAGCAAAGTATTCGGCATCTCCATACTCTGGATCTTTTTGAAACAGAAAAGACAAGCATGTAAGGACGACGGAAATTTCTTCATTAAGAACTCGTGCCACAATCATTTTACTGGTTAGATGTATCAAAGTATAACACGATAGTAACATTACAAAGTTATGAGTTGGTTGTTTATTACTAAGGCTATGGATAGTTTCAGTCACATACCAAGTCCTCCTGACCACGCTACGTTCACATTGTAGCCAACACCTATGCCAGCTCCACACTAAAACGTAAAAGAGAGTTCTTAAAAGATGACGAGTTTCAAAATGAGAAAACTACTCATCCTTATTCGTTTGAGGAAATTACATCTAATTAGCTAACATATATAGTGTACCGAGTAAAAAGAATAAAATGTATAGAAAACATAACCTTTAAGAATCTTAAAGAACTTTCAGTTGGTAGTGCTATATAGTGTCAACTACGTTAATTTAAATTATTTTTGTAAGTTCTTTAATAACACCGTATAATTAGCATTTTTAGTTCACTATATAGCACTTCCAATCAGCTTTGTTATACGCTACTGATGATGGCAAGCGACTTGCCGAAACATGTTTAGTTTTGAGATTTATAATAAATCTGTTAATATGTAGACCTTTTGGAATTTAAGATTATAGGTAAGACAGGGGCGTAGCCAGCATTTTTAAGGGGGGGGGGGGGTTTCAAATCACCAAAAGCTGTTTTGTCGGTGATAAGTATTGCAGTGAGATCGCTCTAAAAATTGACACAGTGAAGGGTCTAGGTGTGAGAGGGGGGTTCCACAAGAGGATCCAGCTACAACCTCATGACCGATACGCTTTCACTTTATATTCGGATATTTAACAACGTGTACATAGACATTTTAAGTACCTCTTCTGATTTTCCAGTGCCTGGAAAAAATGTAGCATCATCGTGCCGATGCACAGAGATGTAGAGGACATGCGGATCGTCATAAAACATCTGCTGAGTCCCATTTCCATGATGGATGTCCTGTGAACGATGAAGAAGATCAATAATAAAGAAATTTTATTAAAATATTAACTTAAGTGAAAAACCATTCACTAAAACAAAGTCTTTAGAAAGCTCTGCTTAGTCACCCAAGCACCGCTGTGAACTTACCCAATCAACAATCAGAACCCGCTCCACAAACATCTTCAGCCTCAACAATCGAGCAGCAATAGCAACATTGTTAAAGTAGCAGAAACCCCTGTAAATGAAAGCAAAATGCATTTCATTTTTAGAAAAATATAATGTGAAGAACGTTTTTAACTCATGGGTGATGTCATGTGAGTGATGCCAATTCACTCGATCACTTGGTCACTCACGTTAACTTTGATAGAGAAATTAATCTATGCATCAAGTCTACAAAGCTCTTCTCATCCAGAGTCTTCCCTCATACAATTTTTTTTGCGCGCTGGTAATTTATAGACCAATATCTTGAGTGCGTAAGCATGTGGGACTCTAAGGAGAGTCCCATCCATCCATGAGGTGGCTCATAGAGCCTTTTGATTCATGTCGTCCTAATCTATCTCGATAGGATGTACGGTGATTTCGTTAACAACAAAAAAAAAAAAAAACACTGTAAGCAAACATACTTACATTGCTTGATGAGCTTCTGCGTGATGGCCAGGTGGACGAACTACTGCCATTCCATTCTGAAAAACAAAAAGTCCTCTTGTCAAAAAATGTATTATATTTATAACGCAAATCTTTGAACAGACGATGAGTTTTATCAAGTGAACATGTCTCCAGAAATAAAACAAACCTTTAGTTCTTCTGATGCCACTTTGAAGGCCAGTTCAACTACACAACCTACAGCCTAAAAAACATTGGATGGTTTATTTAAGATATAGAGAATGTAACATGGCTGTGCGGAGATACGGATTTTATCTTCGAGTCTTGATAATATATCTTACGAGTGAGCGAAGCGAACGAGTGAGAGATGTTTTCAACACAAGAAAATTAAATCCGTATCTCCAAGCGGCCATGTAATTTTCTTATTATTGTATGAAATCTTCACAGTGAAGCGAAATTAAATAAAAAGCAAAAATTATAAGCATAAGTAGTTACTGTTCCTGTCTGAAAAAATGAAGAACGATAACGAAAGAAAAATCTTACTTCTGGCTTTCATGACTACTTTCAATCACTTTGAGACATTTCCATTTTTACTTTCAAATGTACTCTCACATTTACCAGGAGATTCATTTTGCTGCAAATATATTTGGCTTCCTACAGTTTTTTAATTTCATCATCTTCCATTCGAAACCCTTGGCTTGTTCCCGAAACCCTTTGCTTTTAGATCCTTTTGTTTTGCTTTGAGCGTAGCCATTGAGGTTTTGAACTGAACATCTTTAAAAATAATGAAGCCATAGGTATCGCTGGATACTTGAAACCCTTGAGACTTGTTGGTTCATACTCTGACCCATCTTTCTTTCCGACAACATAAATGAACTTTGAAAGAAGTTCGTTAAGAGATCTTACTGTAGGTGAAATCTTATGAATGGATGTATTCCAGAACCGAGATAATCTGTATGGATTTACTGTTTGAATGAAGCACCTAAATAGCTCGATATATGCCGTTTTTCTCTTTGTTTTAGGATTCTCCTGCTCTTCTAAAAACTGTGTTACAGCTCCGTAACAGTAACATCCACAAATCTGGAATGCATTTCTGTGTTTTTTTTTCCCTTTTATACATGTAGGTAACAGCGTTAATTTTTCGCTCGGGTCATAAACAACAAACGACTTAAGGCACCGGAATGATCATTGAAAACCGCGCTAAAAGCTGATTGGTTCAAAAATGATATCACACATGTGTTGATAAAAATGGTATCGCAACTGGGGAGAGTGGGGTTATAATTTTTCTCATTTTGCTACCGTTCGGTATAAAACTGTATTTCATATAATGAATATAAATATCGTATAAGATATACCCAGATTTAGTGTGTGAACAAAATTTGTTTTCACGAGCAATGGCTCTCGTTCACAATCGCTACAAAGCTAGTGCCAACTTGGTCTTAGAAGAGCCATAGGTCACTTGCCCATTCCTTAAAAATCGCTCGCCTCAGAGAATACAGAAGTTACTTTTTGTGCTTTTTTTTTTTAAGGTTTGAAGAGTTTCAATATAAATGAGAAACTCCTTTTTCAATGAGCAAAATGGCTGGCCTCAAATAGTTTAGGAAACGTGCCATAAATAGATTTTCAAATGGCAAACCCTGGTTCGCAAACACCACCCTGCAAATTGCTCGTATATATTCAAAACATGCGCAAGTTACAAACGAAAAACAGTTGCTACTATTAACGATTCCTGTAAAAGAACGGACAACTTACCTCAGACCACCACTAATCTGGTTATCATGCAGAACCTGAGCCTTTAGTGCCACAGGAATATCATACTGGTCAAGCTTTTGTAACACCAGTCCATTGGTTCTAAGCCTGAAGTGAGATAATCGTACCACTTGTCAGCAGGCCCAGCACTAGGTTATGTTATTTTTATTTTAAAAAATAATTAATAAAATGTTTAAATCCTTTTTTAAATAAAGCAAGTTTCCTTTCCGTTGTTAACTAACACTTATCAACGGTAAACCTTTCTTTCCTGCAAAACAAATACTAAAACAACGGGAATGATTTGCATGGATTGCCTCGGCACTAGTCTTCTTCGTGGAGCCGCTCTTGGTGTCGCTCTTGCACTCCCCATGACACTAGGAGTGGCCGTGAGGGAGATCTTCAACTCTATTTCTACAGAAAAGTTGCTTGAAATGATTTAAGATCTGGTTAAATATTCGACATCTGAAGCGTCACAAGACTTTGATGGATTCTGATTCAGCCACTTTAGACTACTTGAGAGATGTACAAGAATGAACAGTATTGTTAGAATTTTGTTTTTCCTCATAATTATGGGGACTGTTAAAACGCAGGTGAAGTACTAGGGTAGCGTGGCCAATGTCGTATCGTTTATCTGCTCTACTAGCTGAGAGTATACTTAACATGTTATTGTAAAATATGTGATCGCCGTGTAAGACGATACACGACTATGGTTTATCCAGTTTGTGAACACTTGAAAAGAGCATTTGGGTATATCTATACGTTACACAGAAGTTATATACTGTAAATGTGATAAGTTATTACTATTTCATTTTTTTTTATTATTATTACTATTATTATTATTATTAAATAATAAAATAAGTTAATAAATGCATTGATTTTATATAGCGCATTTATCCATATAAATGTTCAAATGCGCTTTACAAACAATTACAGAGATGACAGTTGGGAGACTTATATAGATCATCCGCTACAGCGGCTCACAAATATTTTTATATATTAATAATGCTCCCAGTAGAAGAGACAGACCACACAACATTGGGATCACAATCCTACTCTTTAAGATAGATGTGCATGGGTTCTTTTAAGTCCCCCGATAGAGGGTCGGGAGACTGGACCTCTGGTTTAATGTCCTTATCTGAGAAGAAGCGAAAGTCTAACCATTTGTTGATGTTATAACAAAGGCAGCACCTTCTCCTCAATTATTTTAAGACCCTGAGTGTTGGTCTGGCCGGGAGTCGAACCTGCATGGTAGACTGGCACCTTACCAACTGGGTTAACCAGACGGCAGTCAATGATCAGATAAGATTGTGCAGAAAAAACGCAAGTGAATGTATTTTTAACACTTATAGCATGCCGTATGATAAACAGTCGGGTTCTATAGATATTATCGCTTCTTCTTGTAAACCAATAATTTACAAAACTGATACAGAAACTCAACAAGTTTATAAAGTTGTTAAACCGTTCACTGATAAAATTTTTGAAATACAAGCTTTGGTTGCCGAAAGCTTGTACTTAAAAAAAATTATCAATGAGCTGTGTAACAATTTTATATATTATGAATCCCGATAACGATACTTCTATAATTTTATAGTCAACAATTAATATTATAATAATATTGCCCTGATGAAGGGCTAACGCTCAAAACATCAGCTCTCTGCTTTTCCTATGGCGATGAATTGAAAATTTTGAGTGCTATTTTATGTGTTTGTTGGAAAGATCTTTCTAAACCGTGAAGGATAGTGTTCAAAGTTTTTCACTATTACATTTAGGTTTCGAGATATTCATGTTTGAATATTCAATTAGATGACATCGTAACTTGTGTTCCCTAACTTTATTACTAACAAAAGTTTCTTTTTTGCGAAGTATTTGAAGACCTTGGCTGAGAAACTTGGCAAATGGATTATCGAGATGACCAACTGTTTGAATCGTGCATTATCAGGTAAAATCAAGGTGCCCAGTTCCGCAAGCAAAGTCTTCAAATTGTTTACAAATAAACAATACTTCTATTATTAACAGCTTATGAAGTTATCTAATTAAATATTCAAACATGAAAAAATTGAAAAATTTCTACACCATCCTTCAGGTTTTAGAAAGGACTTTTCAACAAATACATAAAATTGTATTCAAATTTTCCATTTCATATGCAATTTAAGAGTCAATTAAACCACTTGCGGCAAGTTATAGTAAATTCCTTATTGCAACAAACGTACTTGGGAAGTGGTAATCCTGGTGTTGTGGTAATGTTATTGGGTACTCTGAAAGCTGGTCGAGGTGTTTGAAATTTCGATTGTACTTTTAGTTCATTGTACAGGTCACTCACAATGCGCACAGAGATAAAGCGCATGATATGGAACTCAATACCATTGGCACAATGGAATGTCAACACTGCTGGAACGTAACTGTGTCCAAACTCACTACGCCTTCGACAACCAAGCTGGAATATTTTACTTTCTCCTAGACAAGAATGGTTTTGTTAGATCAATGTAAAGCTACTGTAAAACAAAATTTCATTTGAAAAGAATATCAGTGTGTAGCATCGTGACATTATATGGCAGAAGTGATAAAGAAATTCAAAGAAGAATTGTACTGGCAAGGAAGGCATTTGTGGAGAAAAAAATATCTTTACAGACAAGAAATTAAACATGGCTTTGAAAATCAGACTTCTAAAGTGCTATTGTCGGCAACCTTATTGTATAGATACGAAGACTGGAATTTGAATGCAAGTTGTGGATAAAGTTCGAAGCAGTGGGTTAAAAAGCTATCGAATGAGAAAGTGCTGTAAATGGTGAAAATGGAGAGAAGTCACCTGATAACTATCAGAAAGAGACAACTGAATTTTGTAGGTCTTGTAGTGAGGATTGAGGGGTTAGAGAAACTAATGCTACAATCCTGGACAAAAAGATTTGGGACAGTTGATCTTTTCCGTCGCGCTTTACGCAAGGTTTCAACTATTAACATATTTTAAGGCTCCCGCAGTATCTCAAGTAATTAATTTCCCCTCCCCCCCCCTCTACAATGTTGAAATAACTTTTTTCCAGTTGGTGAATGTGTTGATTTCAAAATTTTGCAACATTGAAAGGGGGAGAGGGGGGAGGATAGTTGCTGTACTATTTAAACCCAAATTAATGAGGTGTCCCAATCATTTTGTCCAGGATTGTACTTTGAATCTCATTATTTGACCTCCATCTGCCATTGTGTTATATCCTCGTGGGACTTAGTGAAACCCAAGAATAGGAAAATACTACTGTCACTGTCTTAAACAGCAAAGTTTGTATGAAGTTTGGAAAGCCATGGAAAATTTTGGAAATTGAAAGATAATTTAACAGGACTTGGAAAAGTCTTGTTCTGAAATGCTCTTCCAACAAACAAAAATTAAGCTGAATTTACAATTCCTGATATCGAGACAACTAGCACCAAAGAAAGTATCCACCAGCACGCATGCGCTGGTGTACGCACGATTTCAATATTGAGAGTTTTGACATATAATGCGGAATTTCTTAGAATTAATTAAAATGCTCTATTATAATATTTGAAAAAATTTTTAAATTGGAAGTGAAAAATAATGTTTTTGAAATTCAAACACTGGATATTATACGAGCAAATCTCCTCTGTGGACGAAACCGGGTAAAACAAGTTTCTCAAAGTTTTACCCAGTGGTAATCTCGTACCCAGAGATCTCACTAAAAAGTGGGAGATCTGGGTACGAGATTAACCCAGTGGATTATCAGTGGAATACGCACCAAATCTGGGTTACACAAGCAGAATGATGAAAGCGTGGCAAACGAGGCGAGGTTTTTTACTGAAGGTCTTCCCTCCTTCCTCGCGAAGACACAAAAAAAAAAAACATGTCTACCGTCGGTGGACGATCTACGGAAAAAAATTAGAGTTTTCCCAAGTTATACCAGTGTATTGCGGAATCCTTAATCGTCCCCTATTAGTCACCGATGGGATTAAGCAAGAAATACTTTAATTAGCTTTAATTAGCTTTAATTAGCTTTAAATAATACTTTAATTACTTTAATACTTTAATTAGCTAATCATGTATTACCAGTGGACTACGTGCTTGACTGTTTACAGTATTGATACGCGGGGGATATTTTCTCAAGTGGGAAAACAAGAGACGACGCATGGAAAACTTGAGGTCGTGCCCATGTTGTTTTCCCTGAAGGAAAACAAGTGATGAATATTTCATATGTTCAGCCGTGTTAACCATGCCTATATTTTCTGATCACGAAAATTTTGCCAAGAACGTGCAGATATTGATATATAAGTTGCATGTTCATACACTGATTAAGGAGGGCTGTCTTGTTCACTGCATTCTTGTTCATACCGTGCCAAGTGTTCTTGTTAGGCCCTAGCCTGCGGCACTGATGCATAAAAGAGACATTTGGCCCGGGGTATAGTTAAAACGATTTGGCGGAGACTGCACGCAGGCTCAACAAATCACAACTGAGTGGTTTAAGAATCTAACAAAGTTGGTTTTTACGTAGAAACATTTATTCAAGAGGCTGTCAGTTACTGATAGTTGTCCTTAAGTATTATTTATTTATCTATTTTTGCAGTCGTTAACTGTATTCGAGTTCCTCTATTCTGTTAGCAAATATTTAAGAAGTGAAGCAATAAAGTAACACGTACACACACGCTGTCAACACCACCGGAAAAGAGCTTTCAGTTTTGACAACAAACAACTCACGAATCACGTACAGAAAATGAGTACACAAGTCACAACGACTCTCATAAAAGCACCCAACAAAACTTTCTTTTTTAAAAAACCTTTTACAAAAACGCGTTAGGAAAAAAAAAACAAAATTTCATACCATTCTAAAACCCAACCTTGGAAAGTGCGAAGAACTTTTAAAGTTTTGTATACTGCAGAAATTCACGAAAACAATGTCAATATTTCTCGACAAAAATCTCGTCCTTGCAACATTGCCTAAGTGTAGTAAACAGCGGGTTCAAGCACATTTTCATCCAGGGGGTCAAAACACATGAAATCTATTGTTTCCCAGGCCTATTTCTTCCGTGTTTGGAATTTCTGATTGTCTGAAAATACGTTTACCAGTGCTATAAGAATCAGTGTACAAAATATTAATGTTCGGCCCCTAGAATACCAATATATTCAGTTCTATGTATAACCTGCATATATCAGTTCTGCGGATTCAAAATGTGGGACCTAAATTGGATACCTAAGTTAGGCACATTCGCAAATCGTCCCGCAGAAAGAAGATGGGGCCACTGAACATCCCTTAACTTTATGCAGGGTTTTCATTAGAAGCCGGCAACCGGCGAACTCCGGCGGCTACTTTCGATATCAGCGCCGCCTACTTTTGCTGAGTTTTGCCAGTCGATATTTTGTATCCTGAATGGTTTAAATAGTATCCAGTTTTCAGTATAGTGCGTCTGCTATTACAGTGGTCACAAGTCCTCCTTTATAGTCTATTAGTCGTGTAGAAAAATTTAAAAAGTCGTTTTTGATGGACCTGTTCAGTCCCTGGACCTGTTATCTCTGAACCTGTTATCCCTGGACCTGTTATCTCTGGACCTTTTATCCCTGGACCTGTTATCTCTGGAACTGTTATCCCTGGACCTGTTATCTCTTGACCTGTTATCCCTGGACCTGTTATCCCTGGACCTGTTATCCCTGGACCTGTTATCCTTGGGCTTGTTATCTCTGGACCTGTTATCCCTGGACCTGTTATCCCTGGAACTGTTATCTCTGGACCTCGGCTGAGACAAAATCTCACTCATTCGAATCATCAGAGAATGGCAACTATGCAATTATGAATTTCCCGGAGTGAATAGCAAACTTTTATAATGAAATGAATGTAACAAAATTTGAAACAAAGACAAAAAAGCTTATTAAACGAATACTCAAATCCATCATGAATTGGAGTTGAAAATGACGATAAAAACGATTAGGTTCCCGAGAATCAGAGTGACCAGGGAACATGACAGGGTTCTGGATCACAAACTTGTTGGACCTACAGAGCTGCATTGTGACTGTGACTTCCTGGCGTAACGTCAGCCTTCAGAAGCTGAGACTGAGTATTCACAACTGCGGATTTGGTGGTTAAATAGCTACTAACGAGATTTGATTAAGTACGAGTAGAGATCCATACATGCTTGAACAAAAGAAATTTCTTATCGGAATATATATGTACTTTTCAGTTCAGTGTGTCATGATGTCCATTTTTTAGCTCGTGGAGCGAGGTTGGGCAGCCGGAAATCACTAGATAACGCGTAAACAATAGAATTAACGGAACCAATGATATTAAAGTATTTTTCTTCGGAAAATC